>VMDO01008212.1:0-85624 GCA_007922755.1 Pedetes capensis | reverse complement strand
TTGCATATATGAAAACTGTCACATCGAAAAGCATGTCAAAATGAATCACATTATGATGTACATTAAAAATTTCTAAAAAAAAAAAAAAAAAAAGAGATGCTAGAACTTGCCCTTGAATGTTGAGCAGCTAAAGTAAAAGTAAGACATGATGAAGTTAAGGAACTAAACAGAAGATTTCAAAAGGCAGCTGGAGAAGACAAAAACAAATATAATGACATGTTCAAAGAGCTGGAGGCAGAAAACCAAAAGGGAAGAACACATTCTGTGTTTCTCAAGCTTAAGGAAATAAAGAATAAGTTCCAGGCAGTAGTGAAAGATTCTACAAGGAAAGTATTAAACAATGCAGGAAACATCAAAAGAAGATGGAAGGAATATACAGAGTCATTATACAAAAGAGAATTGGTAGATGACCAACCATTCCAAGAGATTGCATATGGAGAGGAACCAATAGTATTGAAGGACAAAGCAGAAGTCGCCTTGAAAGAACAGGCAAACCACAAGCCTCCAAGAATTGATGGGATATTAATAGAGATGTTTCAACAAACAGATGCTGCACTGGAGGTGTTAACATGTTTATGCCAATAGATTTGGAAAACAGCTACATGGCCAGCTGACAGGAATAGATCCATATTTCTGCCTATTCCCAAAAAAGGATATCCAACCAAATGTGGAAACTATCATACAATATCATTAATATCACACACAAGCAAAATTTTACAAAAGATCATTCAAAAGCGACTGCAGAAGTATATAGACAGAGAATTACTGGAAAATCAAGCAGTATTCAGAAGAGGGTGGGGAACCAGGGACATCATTGCTAATGTCAGATGGATATTAGCCCAAAGCAGAGAATACCAGAAATATGTCTATCTATGTTTTATTGACTATGCAAAGGTATTTGACTATGTGTATCAAAATAAATTATGGATAACACTTTGGAAAATGGGAATACCAGAGCACCTAATTGTACTCATGAGGGATTTGTATATGAACCACGAGGCAGTTATTGCAATAGAACAAGGAAACACCGCCTGGTTTACAGTTGAGAAAGGTGTGCATCAGGGCTGTATACTTTTACTATATCTCTTCAATTTATATGCTGAGCAAATAATCTGCGAAGCTGGACTTTGTGAGGAAGAATGCAGCATTGAGATTGGAGGAAGACTCATTAAAAACCTGCGGTATACAGATGACACAACTCTGCTTGCTGAAAATGAAGAAGATTTAAAACATTTACTGATGAAGATCAAAGATCACAGCCTTCAATATGGGTTGTGACTAAACATCAACAAAACTAAAATCCTTATGACTGAGCCAGTATGCAAATTACAATAAATGGATAAAACATTGAGGTTGTCCAAGATTTTGTTTGCTTGGTTCTATAATCAACACCCTCGAAGCAGCAGTCAAGAAATCAAAAGACACATTGATCTAGGAAAAGCTGTGGCAAAAGATCTCGTTAGAGTATTGAAAACAAAGATATCACATTGAAGACAAATGTGCATCTCACTCACACCATGTTATTTTCAGTCGCATCATGGTTGTGAAAACTGGTCATTGAACAAGTGAGACAGGAGAAGAATTAATGCTTTTGAATTATGGTGCTGGAAAAGTCTATTGAATATACCATGGACTGCCAAAAGAACCAACAGATCTATCCTAGAAGAAGTGCAACCAGAGTACTCCTTAGAAGCAAGGATAGCCAGACTGAGTCTTACATATTTTGGACATGTAGTCAGGAGTGCTTAATGCCTGGAGAAAGACATCATGATTGCAAGAGTGGCAGGTCAACAACAAAAAAAGAAAACCCTCCACCAGATGGATTGACACAGTGTCTGTAAGAATGGGCTTAAATATAAATAAGATCAAGTGCCTGGCACAGAATCGAGAAGTGTTTGGATCTGCTATACATAGGGTTATGTTATATGTGGGGCTGGGATTTAGCTCAGTTAGTAGAGTGCTGCTCTGCAGTCTCTGAGGTCCCGAGTTTGATTCCCAGCACCACAAAAACAGAAGGATGTGGCAATCCACTTCCAAGGCAACCCTGAAACAATCAGCCATTGAAAACCCTATAAGGGTCACTATGGGTTGGACATGACTCCACGGCACCAAACAACAACAACATACATAGGGCTGCTATGAGTCGGACTCAACTTGATGGTGCCTAACAACAACAACAACATCCTTCTTATAAAATATCCCTCACATAGGGCATGTCTTCTACCATTAATATTGAGGCAGGTAACTCAGTTTATGATAACTCTTACAAGGCTATTGAGCCTTCAAGAAGTCTTTAAGCATCAACTTGACTTTTACCTTGCCACATATGACTCATGTTTACTTTGTTTAAAACATTACTCCTCAGAACACCCTCTCCAAATCTTCCTATTTTTGTAATTCTGTGTTCTCATTATTATTCCCCTAGCAATTTTCTCTTTACTGGTATTCACTCTTTATAGGTCCACCCAACCTTTGTTGAGTTTGATGTTTGGCCCAGAGTGATCACTAAACAACTCACCAACAGAAACTTTGCAGGCCAAATTATCATATCTAAGAAATGATTCAGTAGAATAAGCTGCCATGGTACTGTAGTTGCCTTTTTCCCCCCAACTCTCTGGTTCCTGAGAGATGTCCTAAGTATCTGTAACCATGCCAGTTGAGCACAGCTTGGACTACAGCCCCCAAATGCAGCATAGACATAATGCTCCTCATATCCTATCATTGTCTAACTTAACACATGAGTTCTCAGGGATGAGCACATCACGTACAAGAGAGACTGGATTTAATGAACAATCTAGTTTGATTTATGACAGTGAATGAAGCAAATACCACAGGCCTGCAGAAAGCTTATGCTATAATAGGAAACCACACACTGAATAAGTAACTTCAAGTTATGGAGCGTCTAAGAATTGCAAGATGTTATGTGAACCTAGGAGAAAGGGATCTCACCTGTCAGTGTACTTTAAAGAGGAAGAGATGTAAAGAGATACCAGGGGGAAATATCAGCTAAACAGATAAAATGGCTTGCGGTAGAGAGTCAGAGGTATCATATAAGTGAATCTAAAACAAAGTTTTCAAAACATGGTATGTACAAGCCGGAGATTTTAAATTTATATTGCTGAAACTGATTTTGTAGATGGATCATTTCCTCAGTTTTAAGCTCAGAGATACTATTTATGCATAGAATTATTATGAATTTCTCAACTATCCTTAGTTAGTACATTGCCCGGGTAGGCTGTGACAATCCAGTGGGTTATAAAACTTTTATAAACTTGAAAGTATTTTTCTTTTATCTTAGCACTGAAGTTGTCTGCAGCCATACCACTGTGGCATCCTATCTTGTCAGATCTCAGAAGCTAAGCAGGGTCGGACCTGGTTAGTACTTGGATGGGAGAACATCTGGTAACATCAGGTGCTGGAGGCTTGGGAGAAGGACCCAGCAACCCACTCTCAAAGAAACAATCAGCCATTGAAAATCCTCTGAATAGCAGAGAAGCACTAACAATACTGTTTCACTTGTACAAGGAGTCATTATGAGTTGGATACCAACTCGGTAGCACCTAACAGCAACAACAAATTGAAGTTAAATTATTTATTGTGATAATTATGTTGGACAGTTGTTAGGAGCAATTAGTATTACAGTGTCAGATTTAATAAGCATGGGAAATGGGAAATACGGATATTTTGAAAAATCACATGTATTATGAATTGCTCATTGATTTTCTTATTGGTCTTATTTGCCCACCTGTTTGTTCCAGAAAATAATAAAGAATATAGAGAATAAAAAGGAGTAGAGACTAATACCTCACTGAAAAGTGTTCATTTTGAAGTTCATGTTCTTTGTTGTTATTGTTTTCTTGTAATCTCGGTATCATCCAGATGCTCAGGTCAAATGAGAGTATAAAGGAGAAACTGTTGTAACATTCAAGTTGACAGGCATAATTCTAACATGTAGAACACTAGGAGGAAAAAACAGAAAGTTTAAATTCACAAATGAGAGCTAAAAATGAAGCTCATGTTGTCTGCTTCAGAGTTACTTGATCAGATACCAAGTATTTTAAGCCAAATATAACTGAATTTAAAGAATTGAGAGGTCAGAAAAGAGAAAAGTTGGAAGTATCTCAGGAACCATAGTCTGGCAGGTGGAGGTGAAACCATCTCATTCTGAACATGTATTAAAGATCATACTTGGCAATAAGTTTTTGGAAGGATTTACCTGTGTAAGTAACACTCCAGAAAGATGAGGACTTGACTTCTGTTGTTAATGAGCATGAAGGAATTCAGAAAAAGCATCTTATTCCCTCATACTTTCTTGGAAATTGTCACAGTCAGAAGCCCTTCATTTGCCTTAGTGGTCTACAGGGGCCCTGGAGATCCACATTTCATGGTTCTGAATCCAACAAATGCTATGATGGGGAAAACTACTCTGACACCTACCATCAACAGCCCCATTTAAGGAGTTTTGTTTTTTAACTTGATCATATAGATCAAGTTGGCTTGGCAGAAGTAAAATGTATGGTTTTAAATTGATGAGAATTTTGCCACTGAAAATATCTACATGACTTTTCTTCTAAGTAGTTACTTTGAAAAATGACTTGAATGTTTCTGGAATTCTGCCTGTTAGAAGCAGGTCTAGAGTCAGTTGACAGCTACACTGGAAACACTGTCATTGCTTTATAGCTTTAAGCTTTATTACTTATTTTTCCTCATAAACCCCAAAAGTAAGCCATTGAAGTGGAATACCAAACTGTTTAGTACACATGATAACAAATCACTTTTGTCTGTTTTTTTAAATCAATTGATCTCAAGCATCAAAACCTTTCATAAATATATTAATATACACCAGACTCTAAAGATACTTTCCAAAGAAAAGTCCCAAAAATTGTTTCAATAACCTCAGCTTCTTTGTAATACTCATGTAAGCTCTTGAGGTGACTTCTTAAAAAGACAGCATTCATTCAACTGTTAAGCTGTGACATTTGTGTTAAAATTATTAGTGATGATGAACACCTAAGGTGACAGTAGCCATATGTCCTAAATATAATGATCTTAGCTTCTTTTCTTACTTAAGTGAGAATGATAGCATGGATTTTTAAATATCTATCTTATGCCCTGCAATCTGCTGAAGATTTTTCCTTGACACACATTTTTTTACTCTGTTTTTATTTTAGTTACTTTTTTCTAAAAATAACATGGCCAAATTTGAAGAGAAGTGTAGTAGAAAATGAAAACAAAACCTCAGGTCCAATAGGCTTTAAAGTACATCCTTTCAATTTGTGATACCAATATTGGGAAATGATGCACCACACTTTTTTCACTCTTCCATCCATCCTGTCCTAGTGACCATCATGATATCTGAATTTATATTATCAACTATTGACATTTGCAAGCCATTTCTTGTGAAATTCAGTTAATATCAGTGCTCTCAATGTACTAGAATGTTGGATTTATATTTTATTTTGTCTTTCTATTTTAATCATATTAACTTTAAGATTAATTTCATTTTTATTGAAGAAATCATAGAAACTTTAATCTAGATGACTTAGTTCCCAGAGCTAATTTTCAAAACGTTAGTTCTTCTAATATTTACCTCTAAATTTCCAAACAATATTTATGTATAGACATTAGACATATCTTTCAGATATTTTAGATTTTCTATTATGATGTATTAATATTTTAATTTTTATCCTTCACGCTTTCCCTTTTCCATGTCACTTTTTGGTTTTATTGGGGGCATAATTAATATGCTAGAAAATGCATGCATCGTAACTATTTATGTCTCTCAGTTTGGACAGTTTTATACTGTGCAGACATCATCCAAAACAAAATATAGAGCATTTTTGTTCCTTCAGAAAGTTCTCCCAAGGTCCCATACAGTAAGCTTTCTCTCTCCTTTCCCTCATTTACACATATACCATTATCTGATTTTTAATGACATCAAATAGTCCTTTCTGTATTTAGATTTCATATAAATGGAATCAAACAGTATTTCCTCCTTTGTCTTTCTCTCCTTGCCCTAATTGTTTTATGTTTATGATAATGCACATATCAATAGTTTATTCTGTACAGGCAAGTCAGAATTTATCTACTGTCTTGTTTATATGTATCTGGACTGTTTCAAACTTTTGGATATTATCAACAAACCTGCCGTAAACATTCACATACACATCTCTGCAAAAATGTTTTTCATTTTCCTTGGTTAAATACTTAGGAATAGAATTTTCAGGTTATATGGCAAATTGGTGTTTAATTTTATCAAAAACTCTAATATAGTTCTACGAAGTGGCTAAAATCAAATGCTGTTTTATGATCCTTCCAGAAATGAATGAATGTTCTATCTATCTTCATAGATATTTGGTGCTTGATTGTAGCCATTAGTTCTCATTCCTTTATATGATTCTTATGTCATCTGTTTCCTCCAGGCTCCTTTTTACTTTTGTCTCTTGTTCATGTTAGGTCACTCTTTAGATATTAGAGATCCCAGACTTCTCAGTCATATTTGAAAATGAATCACTAAAAATTAATTGCAAACTGTTTTAGGCAGAATGATTAAATAAGGCTTCATTTAAGAAAAATGTGGTGGCTACATGGCTTTTGAAGATGGTCTCCTATATCTTACACTCTTTATTCCTGGATGGTTCAGATTCTCCAGAGAAAATTTCTCTGATCTGTTATTTTGGGTCAATGATTCTGTTTCCTAGGTGCTGGAGTTAAGAGGGTTAAGAGATGTAGAATTCATTGTGCAGATTTTATTTTACCCTTTGTCCTCTTACACTTCACTTTTCCCCTTCTGTACATTTGGCGTCCCCAGATCTAGGGATTTTCACATTAATTTCCCTATAGGGCATAGCTCTTCTCTCCTGCTCCAGTGGGGGAAAAACAATAACTTGTTGTACAGTGCAGGGTGAAAATGTAGAAAACTGGATGTGCACAACACAATATTCCAGATAATTCTCATGTCTCAACTTCTGGTTCCCTGCAGTCCTCTATTGCACCAAGGTACTTTGAATGAATCTGGGTTTTCTGTCAGTGACTTACCTTGTGGACTTATGTTTACTTTTCCACTGGTATGCAAAATTCTATATTATCATTCACCCACCTTGTCTCTCCATATACTGTAATCTTTACTTATAGATGTTTCTCCTTTCCTGAAAGATACAGTTTTTTTCTTCATTTCTTTGCTATGTAATGTATTATGATTTTAGTTTTGATTTTATGTGATTTTATACAAGGTATTCAATTTACCCTGCCCTTGAGGGTTGAAGGAGATTGAACAATGGGAAAACTATCCTATTTGCTGATAAACAACAAATTTAGTGTTTCTGAAGAGTTAATTCTAATGGGGCTACTCTGTTCACTTTCAAGAATATTTGAAAGACTGCTTTAGAAAGTGACACAAAGGAACTTTAGAACCAGAGATTAGGGGTGGCACCCCATCTTTCTTTATCTTCATGAGGGCTTTGAGGGTAAAAGTTCAAACAAAGGATACATTCGCCTTTTAATATGTAAATGAACTGCAACATCAGCATAATTTTCTTGTATTATCTTTGAAAAAAATAAAAATACACTCACAGCTTTTCTTTAGTCTCTCAAGGAGGACTTTGAAAACCCATAATTATAGAATTTATTAAAGAAAAATTACTAATAAATACAGTTAGAAGAATACTCAAAGGTTTAATGATTGTTAGCCAAAATATCTTATTTTTAGACTAAATTTTGGAAGGATGCAAAATAAATTACTGACAAAGATAAAGTCAAGGTATAAATTAAGATATTGAAAATAACACAGAGGTTAAGAACTGACAAATTATTGATGCTAAAATGACACTTTGGTGATCTAGCTGTGTGTGATTGTTGATGTATACAAGCAGAGGAAAAATTTTCCTATGTGTCAATCAACATAGATCATCAAGAATCTAAGACATGCTAGTCACATAGATAGACTATAAGGAAATAAGAGCACACCCATGATTTCAAAAGAGATTAGTTTGGTAGAAGATGCATATTTAAATAAAGAAATGACATAAGGGAATAGTGCCAACTAAATGATACAGACTGTAAATACTACTGTTGCTCAGAAGTGACAGAGAAAATCATAGGTGGATAGAGAATGAAGTCTATACCGGAGAGCAGAATTCGCCATCTCTTATGAAAATAATTCAGCAGTAGTCAAAATGAATGATCTAAATTTTGTAGTCTATAAAGAAACTTGGCAGACATGGTGTCATTATCTCTAAGTAATTTTTTTCTTCTCTTTTTTTTTCTTGAGCCATTACCTTTTGGCTAAGGCTAAGATAGATTCATGTAGTTTCTCAGTGTCTAATAGAGAGCAAGATGTTTAAGATTATGTTTTATAGTAGAAGTATGTCTTCTAGTTTTATTTATATACTTAATAGGGTCATCTTTGACAGCATGAACACAAACTGTCAAATTTGAAGACCTTGGCAGACAAAGACAATGATGAATTCAATTTTTGTACATTTATTTAAAAGTAAGCAGATTTCCTAAGGAGAATTCAGTTTGGGAAGAAATCAGACCAATGATGTGTTGATAAGAAAGTCATCCTTAAGTTGTAGAACTTTTGTTTCTGTGGAACAAATATCCTCACTATGGCCAATTTCAGACTCACACCTTGATGTTACTGAATCCTAATTTGGGAACCATTGAGCACAATAAGCTGTCCTGAGTTAGTGCAAGGTTGTTCGAGTGCGTTACTGATGCTGTTAGACTTTCAGAGTCTATTCAGTGAGGAATGGATAAGGATGATGTTTAGCATTTTAGTCCTTCTGTTTCCATTCTCATCCTCATGGGTCTTCCTCCTATTCTTCATTTTTTTTTTTCATAGACATGGCTTTTGCAACCACAGTACAATAGCCAAAGATACTCTATTCCAATCTCTACCTCAATCATTAGGCTGTCAAATGCAATTTGGTCTGTTATTGAGAGCAGAAGTGTTTTGTTGCTTGAGCAGACATGTGGCACAGTCAGGACCTGATACTTTGCAGGGGTGGTACAGCTCTTTATTATGACTCCTTTCTGATACAAGCAGGTCGCTCCATGGTTTGTCTTCTGAAAATGGAGGGAGAAAATCCAAAATCTTCAATTCACCTATAGCAAAGAACCCAAAATGGGATAACTCTAAAAGTCCATGCCATGAACACATTCTTTTTTTTTTTTTTTTTTTTTTTTTTGGTACTGGGGGTTGAACCCAGGGCCCTGCACCTGCATGCTCTGCAAATGCTGGACCACTGAGCTGCACCCCCAGCCCATTTTTTTACTTTTTGAGACAGGGTCTTGCTAAGTTACGCAGACTGTCTCTGGTCTCGAACTTGCGATCCTCCTGCCTCTGCCTCCCGAGCCGCTGGGATTACAGGCATGCGCCACCACGCCCGGCTGAACACATTCTTTATGTGGTACTTCATGTCCTTTAAAGGGTCTGAGGCAAGCTTTGTAGAGATGTTCAGAGCCTCTTGAGGCTGTGCCATGGGGTGGCATTCCAATACTAGGTCTGATGAAGTCATGTATTTACTCAAAGATTTGTGAAGTAGAATCTCTAAACAGTGAGTGAGAATCTAGTTAAAGCCTGTTTTGCCCTATGGTAAGTCAAGGTATATTACTTATGTATTATTAAGGAAATATTCCTTTCATGTAACTTTCCACATTAGTGGGAATCAAATCATCCTCTTACATATCACTAGACGTTTACCATTTTCTTCCTCTCTGCATTTGCTCCTGCTGTTATGTAAGCAACCAAAGCAGGCAGAGCCTATACCAAAGTGCAGCTGCCCACATTGGCCTTGCTGATCCCTAGGAAGCTGTGTAGAAGAACACCTGGGGCCTGACCACCAATCTAGATATAAACCTTCCCCATTTGTACAACTAGTACAGCTTTTCACACTAGGATGTTGTTGTTGTTGTTGTTGTTAGGTGCCGTCGAATCGTGTCTGACTCATAGTGACCCTCACAGGGTTCTCAATGGCCGGTTGTTTTGGGATTGCCTTGGGAGTGGATTGCCACAATTGAGCTAAATCCCAGCACCTCACACTAAGATGGATAGAATATAATGCAAATGCTGTAAACTTACAATATCTCTCATAGATTTTAGTGGAAAATGCAAGTGTTATTTTAGCTATCTTTCCTCTACTTTCTTGAGAGTCCTTTTCACAAGATTCAGTAGTGAAAGCCAGCTGCTGTGGCACACTCCTATAATCCCAGCTACTCAGGAGGCTGAGGCAAGAGGATGGTGACTTTGATGCTAGGGGCAGCTTACACTCCTAAAAAGACCCTGTCTCAAAACCAAAAGCAAAAAAAGGGAGCAAGAGGTCCAGTTCGGTTGTGGAGTACTTGCATCTCATGTGCAAGGATGTGCAAGGTCATGTGTTCAACCTCCCATGTACTTCAAAAAAAAGAAAAGAAAAGAAAGAATGTTTCAATAATGAATCTGTATGGTTGGAGTGAATTTGGTGGTCTACACACTGCACCCCTGCTATCCTGAGATACTTGCTTACAGCCACATATTTTTGTCTTTGTTGTTTCCTTGGGAATATTATTCCTTTTATATGATTTCCGTTTTGCTCTCTTTAACCCTTTGTTCAAGGAAGCTCTCAATAATGTCATCTGCAACTTTAATGAGGCACTTCAATTCTATAATTATTCCAGAAGGAATAAGAAAGCAAACAATTGTGGATGCATTAACTACAACTCCATTCTGTTGCTTTGCAGGGAACATAATGAAGAAAAAGACATTGGCTCAAGAGCCACTGGCCTAAAAGTCCTATCCATGAGTTCCCCCAAATCCTCGAACAGGAATCACTCATTCAAGATATGTCTAGATAAAAGCCAAAGATTAGAGCCAAGGATGCAACAGTAATTTTAGTTATAAAGACTGAAGGAAGATTATACAAAGAATACAACTCTGAATTCAGATGTTGGAGTTCAGAATGAGTATAATTGAGATAAACATAATGTTGAGAGGAAAGACCATGAATATTGTCATGAACAGTTTGTTGTGGGATTCCAGTTAAGTTATTAGAGTAAAATGGGGTAGGATACATAAGTTATATAAAATTGTTTATTTTCAGCCAGGCATACTCATAAATGTGTGCAAGGACAAGTTGAAGTAACCTCTCTTTAGAATTTCTGCATTTTATTTATTTATTTATTTAGCAGTACTGTGGGAGGTTTCAACCCAGGCCTTCATACATGCTAGGCAAGTACTCTACCACTAAGCTACACCTTCAAACACTTTTTAAATATTTTCTCCTTTTCATTTTGGGACAGGGTCTCACTAAATTTCTCTGGGTGCCTCTGTCCTCAAACTTGTAATCTTCCTTCCTCAGCCTCTTACATTCCTGGAATTACAGGCATAGACTACAGTGCTTGGCCAGATGTCAGCATTTTTAACATGTCTCTGCAGCAAATGACATTCTGTTGAGCTGTAGATTTGTTAGAACATCCACATGTGTGTTGACAAGGCAAAAGTACATTAAATATCTGTATGGATAGTCAATCTTAATAAAGAAGGACATGCACTTAATTATAGTTATTTAATGGTGGCTTTACTACTTTAATTATAGTTTTACATCATCTAAGCTTGATTTAGCTGAATTCTAATAAAGTAGCATTTATGTGCTGAATATGGAGAAGGTTTTGGATCCTTATACTTGTTAATTACACTCTCAATCTGCATATATATAAATGTTATACAAGTTTTTCAAGAATATTACATTACTAGAGCATCACAGCATTGTTAAATATGAAGGAAATGTCTTTGAGGTAATTGGGGATATGGAAATCCGCAGATCTACTTTGAGTGTCACATTTTTTTAATGATTTTTTTGAGATAGGGTCTCTCTATTTACCTCATGCTGGCCTTGAACTCAAGATCCTCTTGACTTAGGCTCACAAGTGGTGAGATTGCAAGCATGTGCTACGAGACCTGAGAATGATACTTTCTATACAAATCTGGATTTCCTGTAGCCTGTTGGTAGATCACTACCCAAGGGCCCAGTGAATGGTTTATCTATCAACTTGGGATGTAAATCTGGAGATGGAAGACTATAGTAAAATGATTTTTTTGACATTTCTCAGAATCATTTCCTTGTCATGATTTACTTTATATATTTACTTGCCCCTAGAGATTTCAAAAGAAATTTCAAAAGATACACTGAACCCTGTTCCTGATGCTGGGGTTAGATGTGGGGCTTGCGTAATCAAGACCGGCACTCTTGCTTAGTAAATGTCAGTGATGTTTGCAAATGTCACAGACAAAACTAGAATTTTTCTTTTCCTATCCCCCAGTAGCTGATTCTTACTCTTTTATGCCAGTGTTATAACAGTTGAGAGCTTTTAGAGTCCCTTTAGGACATTAGTATTAAGTTATTAGTTGTCCTATACTTAGGCATCATTTATGACAAGAAAATAACCACCAGAAAACCATAATTGTGAGAAACTCTTATTCATATTTTTTTCCTGTTGAGGACACATTTACGTAATGGATTTGCCAATCTCCCAGCATGCTCCATGTACCTGGTTTCCTAGTTTATTGGGATAACAGGAGCAAAAACTATACCGTTTCCATAGATCCTACTGTTTGTTTCAACTAGTGATGGGGTTATGGGAAGGGGCCAGATAAGGAAAAAGTCTCCTTTCAAAGATGATGTCACCTGACAGCTTTAATCTCATGAGATAATAATAGAGAGCAGAATGAAATATGAACTTGAGAGATCAAGATTCATCATACAAATAAATTTCCATTATGGTTTGTCTGTTAAGGGTCATAGGACAAGAAAGTCAGCCAAAGAAGCAAGTTTATCCTACGAAGAAAAGACTATGAAATATAGTATTTGGATTTTTACATTTCTTATCCCAAGTGTGTACAAAATTCTCTACAGTTAAAGAAATTACTTTTATGAGTGTCACTGGTAACTATTGATCCCGTATTCCCTTTTCTATATGGTCATATTTAGAAATATTGCTTCCTAGGGCTAAATGCTGCTTTCTGCTGGTCAAAGTTTCATGTTTTCCTTTCATCTCTCAAATATTCCCAAGTCCCTTGCATTTATTTATTTATTTATTTATTTATTTATTTATTTATTTATTATTTTAGTTTGCATGAATGGGGATGAAAATAGTGTTAAGCAATTCAAAGGTGGCCGAATGCAAGAGTAGACTTTCATTTCCTAAGGGAACATTTGCAAGTGATTGAATTGCTTCCAATCTACAAGCCATATTTTTACCCTATTTTTCTACTTGATTAATTAATTATGACAGGTGTCACCCAAGCTCTACAACTCAGGCAGCCCTAGTGCTAAGACAGAGGCATAGCAAGCAGCTTCTGCTGATGAAATAGAAGGGCTATCTATGGGTATTTTCCTTTATTAATTTTCCAGTATATGATGTCAGTTAATTACTGAGAGTCACTCACTGCATAAATGTAATCAGGCATTCTGATCATATTTTCCATTGATTTTTTTCTGTACAAGCATGATCAATTATTTGTTTAATTATACAGAAATGTAAATATCTATGGCTGATACAAACACACACACACACACACACACACACACACACAAACTACCACATATGGTAAAAATCATATGCCAATAAAGAATAAACTCCCTATAATATAGACATGGATATGTTTGTATGAGTAAAGTAGATACAACACACATCCATGCCATGCTATAAGCTATAGCTATATACCAAATGAAGGGTTCCTAAGGCATTTATGTTGAAGTGTATTGCTTAATCAGTTTCACAATGCAGTGAAAAAAATTAGACCATCTACATTTTATTAAGGGAATGTAACCAACAAAAAATGTGTATGAGTCCACTGATAGAAAATTCTGGAAAATGCAAACTGAATCTGCAGTGACACAGAGCATATCACAGTTTGCCTAAAAGCACAGGTGGCAGGATGAATAGACTACAAGGGATCATAAAGAAACTTTTGGGGTTGATAAATATGTTCTGTTTCTTAATTATGGTGGGTTTTTAGGGGCATACACATTTGTTAAAACATATCAAATTATATGTTTGTAATAGATAGAGTTTGTTGGACAGAAATCATACAATAAAGTTTAAAAATGAGATTTATGCTTCAACATTTAAACAATATATAGAGATTTACCTTAGATTTGCCATGTCTCTAATGATATTAGATGATTTTTGCTTATGAGAAAAAAAGCCCTCATGTTTCTCAGAATATATTTTTGGAATGATTTGCACTGATATTAACCGTGATGTATGTTGAATATTGAAGCTCCAAAAGGCCACTCTGAAGGCAATGGAGTTTTTTCTAGTAGACTTGATAATTTCTACTCTCCTAGAAAGAGGACAGCAATAAGTGACCTTTTGAAATTTGTCATATTGACCATAGACTGCTGCATTAGTTTTCTACTGCTGCATAATAAATTACCACAAACTTGATGACTTAACTCAACATACACCATATCAGGGTTTCTGTGGGTCAGGAGTCCAAGTCCAATGTTGCAGAGATTTCATGACATCACCTGGCTCCAGTGCAGGTAATGGTTTGAGTTGAGGTCTCATCAGAGGTTTGATGTAAGAATGATCCACTCACAAGATTCAAGACTATGGATAGACTTCATCTTTGTGTGGCTGTAGTTGCAAAGTCATTGTGTTCTTTCTGGGTACTATCTGACCACCGCCTTCAGACCACCAAGGTCATTGGCAGTTCCCTGTCATCTGAGTCACTCCACAAGCAGTTTATAAGATAGCTGCTCACTTCCTAAAGACCAGTGGGAAATCTCTTCTTTCAACCTGCTAACACATGGTTGTATAAGATGTTATATAACCCTAAAAGTGACCCACCCCATCACCAGTGCCTTGGTACATGACCAGTGCCGTGGTACAAATCTATAATCCCATTGACTCAAGAGACCAAGACAGGAGGATCACAAGTTAGAGGCCAGAGGCACCCTGAACAACTTGCCAAGTCTCTGTCTCAAAATTAAAAATAATTTTAAAAAAAGGCTGGGGTTGCAGCTCAGAGGTAGAAGATTTGCCCACCATGAGTTGAGAACCCGGAATTCAAACCCCAGTGCTGAAAAAAAGAAAAGAAAAGTGATCGAGTGACAGTCTCATCAGTTTTGCTATATTTTATTGACCAGACACGGAACTGCATACTTTAGAGTGTATCCATCACAACTCTCTTATAGAAGATATGTGAAATACATTCTTCTCTACTAACATAGTTCAATAAAAATATTTTAAGTAAATTTATGTATTGCAGAGTGCAACTCAATTTTAGATAAACAGGATAATGAGTTCACTTAAAATTTGTTTAATTGATATTAGCTTGGCTTTTATCTACAACCCTAGAGTCATAGCTGTTGTGGAGAGTGAGGCCTCTCTGTATCTGGTGCAGTAGGCCATGAAGGAGTTAATGTAGCTCTCCTTAAATTTGCCAATTTCCATCTTCCTCATCAAGAAAATAAGACCTATAATTTGTAGAATGAATCTACATTCTTGAACAGTGACTGAATAGGAAACCCAAGCATTTTAATAATTAGCTATTCAAATTATCTTAGAGTTGCCTACTATTCATAAAATCAAAAACATAACATAAAATAACATAGATCATAATATTAGTTACAGATGTCAGCTTCCTCCATTTTTCTGAAGAAAAGGTGTTAATGAATTAGTCTAGTCTGATTTCTGACATAATTGCATGGATTGTAAAATATATGATTCTACATTTATACTATCAAGTTAGCATCTGTGATTCATATAGTGGTAGCTTTCTTAATTTTATCATGCATTAACTACATGTTGTTTTAGGTTTTCAAAATAACAGGTGGCTCTATACCTTCTAGACTGAACAGAATTTACAATTCTGCCATTGAATTAGTGAATATTGCAAAGATGACACTAACGATATGCCTGTGGGTTTGCCAGGAAATAAGGCTTGACTCTGGCAAGCTACTAAATACTGCAAACACATCAATAATTTCAACCTGAGAAATATGGCTTTAATAATTCCAGTTCTCTTTTTTTCTATCTAGTGTATATTTTCATGACAACTATACAACAGTCAGCACTTAATATTCATTTTCTAGTACCCGCAAGGCAGTTACAGGTGGTGTCAGAAGTTGTTTGTAATACTCTGTATGCTCGTACAAACTATAAATAGTACTTTTATGTCCAAGAGTTGAGGTGTGCAGACCTTCTCTGCTATTTTGCATGTGACCTTGGGTGCACTCCTCAACTATCCAAAGTCTCCCATCATGCAAAATTACAGAAGAACTCATTGTATGTAGTATGAATTGTACAAGTCCTGATCCACAGGGATCACTCTGAAAAAGAATAGTGAGGCAGTTCCTCTTTGTTGGTCAATGTTTCTGCATTTTTTATCCTAACCTGTTCTCACAGGGCAGGCATGTCAGAGGGCAAAAAGTGGTTGATTGTGTTATATCTAATAACACATCTTTCCTCCAGGATCAGAAAGTTATTAAGCCTTTTTCTTTCATGGGTAGAAGAAGAAATGATAGTTTATATTATTTTATTTGCCTTCAGAATGAAGAAATAGCTGCAAATGCAGTTTAAATTATTTGTCCAATGCCATGCACTGGTAAAAGTGGAATCAGTGCTTGCTAACACGTGATCTAATTTTTAGGTTTGTTTCTTTTTCTCTTGTGCACCTCCCTTGTACTTACTGTGAGTGAGGTGTGCTATATATGATTTATCAATTTTAATTCAGTTGATGCTTAAGATAGTCCTAGGAATTAGGCATTGCTGTTATCATCTACATTTTATAGGGAAACTGAGGCATGAAAAAGTGAAGTAACTAATGTGAGAACACAATTTGTAGCAGAGACATTTTGGCTCTAGAACCTATAATTAACCACTATGCTGTGTTTTTTGTGTTCTCTACATGTGACTTATCTTTATCTTTTATGTCAGAAATGTGTTAAATATTTCGATACTGTTTAGCCCAATTTTATTGCTATATAGAATAGTTGGTGCTAAGTAATATATAACTCCCACACGTCTGTCAGTTTGCCGCACTGTGGGAGCTTGCGTGTTGCGATGAGGCTGAGAGCTCTGCCACTGTAACCTCGGACATGAGCAAGGTTACCCATGGTGGACAGGTTTTCAGCTGAGCTTCCAGACTAAGACAGACTAGGGAGTAGGACCTGGCAAGTCACTCTCGAAACAACTAGCCATTGAAAACCCTATGGATATCAAAGAAACACTGTCAGATATAGTACCAGAAAATGAGGCCATGGGGGCGCAGTGGCGCACGCCTGTAATCCCAGCGGCTCAGGAGGCGGAGGCAGGAGGATCGGAAGTTAGAGACCAGAGGCAGTCTGTGTAATTTAGCGAGACCCTGTCTCAAAAACTAAAAAATGGGCTGGGGGCGCAGCTCAGTGGTCCAGCACTTGCAGAGCATGAAGGCGCGAGGCCCTGGGTCCAACCCCCAGTACCGCAAAAAAAAAAAAAAAAAAAAAGAAAAGAAAAAGAAAAAGAAAATGAGGCCCCCAGTTTGGAAGGCACTCAAAGTCTACCATGATGACAGAAATGGAGTAAAGCCCCAGGGTGCTCAACTTGCTGATGTGGCATGACTCAAAATGAGGAGAAACAACTGTAAACACCCATTAATAATTGGAACATGGAATGTATGTACTATGAATCTAGGCAAATTAGAAATTGTTAAAAGAGAAATGGAGCACATAAACATTGACATTGTAGGCATCAGTGAGCTAAAATGGACTGGTATAGGCCATTCTGAGTCAGACAATCATATGGTCTACTATGCTGGGAATGATAAACTAAAGAGAAATGGGGTTGCATTCATCATCAAAAGAGACATTTCAAGATCTGAAATGAAATACAGTGTTGTCAGTGATAGAATAATATCCATACGCCTACAAGGAAGGCCAGTTAATATGACTATTATTCAAATTTATGCACCTACCACTAAGGCCACAAATGAAGAAAGGGAAGACTTCTATCAGTTTCTGCCATCTGAAATAGATCAAACATGAAATCAAGACATACTGATAATTGCTGGTGACTGGAATGCAAAGGTTGGAAACAAAGAAGAAGGCTCAGTAGTTGGAAAATATGGTCTTGGTGACAGAAACAGAGCTGGAGATCGCATGGTAGAATTTTGTCAGACCAATGACCTTTTCATTGCAAATGCATTTTTTCAACATCATAAACGGAGACTATACACATGGACTTCACCAGATGGAACATACAGGAATCAAATTGACTACATATGTGGAAAGAGACCATGGAAAACCTCTGTACAAAATGTCAAAACAAGACCAGGTGCTGACTGTGGATCACACCATCAACTTCCCATATGCAAGTTCAAACTGAAGCTGAAGAAAATTAGAACAAGTATACAAGAGCCACGGTATGACCTTAAGTATATCCTACCTGAGTTCAGAGACCACCTCAAAAATAGGTTTAATGCATTAGACACAAATGACAGGAGACCAGAAGACTTGTGGCATGACAGAAAAGATATCATTCAAGAAGGTAGCAAAAAGTTCTTAGAAAGACAAGAAAAAAAGTAAAGACCAAATTACATGTCAAAAGAGACTCTGGACCTTGCCCTCGAACATTGAGCAGCTAAAGCAAAAGGAAGACATGATGAAGTTAAGGAACTAAACAGAAGATTTCAGAAGGCAGCTCGAGAAGACAAAAACAAATATTATAATAACATGTGCAAGGAGCTGGAGGCAGAAAATCAAAAGGGCAGAACACGCTCTGTGTTTCTCAAGCTTAAGGAAGTGAAGAAAAACTTCAAGCCCCGAGTGGCAGTAGTGAAAGATTCTACAGGGAAAATATTAAATGATGCAGGAAACATCAAAAGAAGATGGCAAGAATACACAGAGTCATTATACAAGAAAGAATTCTTACATGACCAACCATTCCAAGAGGTTGCATATGAAGAGGAATCAATGGTGTTGAAGGATGAAGGGGAAGCTGCCTTGAAAGAACTGGTGAAACACAAGGCTCCAGGAATTGATGGGATACCAATAGAGATGTTTCAACAAACAGATGCAGCACTGGAGGTGTTACCATGTTTATGCCAACAGATTTGGAAAACTGCTACTTGGCCAACTGACTGGAAGAGACCCATATTTGTGCCTATTCCCAAAAAAAGGGATCCAACTGAATGTGCAAACAATTGGACAATATCATTAATATCACACACCAGCAAAATTCTACTAAAGATCATTCAGAAGCGACTGCAGCAGTATATAGACAGGGAATTACCGGCAAACCAAGCAGGATTCAGAAGAGGGCAGGGAAACAGGGACATCATTGCTGATGTCAGGTGGATATTATCTGAAAGCAGAGAATATCAGGAAGATGTCTATCTATGTTTTATTGACTATGCAAAAGTATTTGATTGTGTGGATCATAACAAATTATGGATAACACTTTGGAAAATGGGAATACCAGAACACCTAATTGTGCTCATGAGAAATCTGTACATGAACCAGGAGGTAGTTGTTAGAATAGAACAAGGAAACACTGAGTGGTTTGAAGTTGAGGAAGGTGTGTGTCAGGGCTATATACTTTCACCCCATCTCTTCAATTTATATGCTGAGCAAATAATCCGAGAAGCTGGACTTTATGAGGAGGAACGAGACATCAAGATTGGAGGAAGACTCATTAACAACCTGCATTATGCAGATGACACAACTCTGCTTGCTGAAAGTGAAGTGGATTTAAAACATTTACTGAAGAAGATCAAAGATCATAGCCTTCAATATGGGTTATGACTAAACATCAACAAAACAAAAATCCTTATGACTGGGTCAGCACGCAACTTCACAATAAATGGAGAAAAGATTGAGGTTGTCCAAGATTTTGCTTTGCTTGGCTCTATAATCAACACCCGTGGAAGCAGCAGTCAAGAAATCAAATGACACATTGGTCTAGGAAAAGCTGTGGCAATAGATCTCTTTAGAGTATTGAAAAGCAAAGATGTCACATTGAAGACAAGGTGCTTCTCATTCATGCCATGGTATTTTCAGTGGCATCATATGGTTGTGAAAGCTGGACATTGAACAAGAGAGACAGAAAAAGAATTGATGCTTTTGAATTGTGGTGCTGGAGACGTCTATTGAATATACCATGGACTGCCAAAAGAACCAACAAATCTGTCCTAGAAGAATCGCAACAAGAATGCTCCTTGGAAGCAAGAATGGCCAGACTGTGTCTTACATATTTCGGACATGTAGTCAGGAGAGATCAATCCCCGGAGAAGGACATCATGTTTGGGAGAGCAGCAGGTCAATTCAAAAGAGGAAACCCTGCACCAGATGGCATGCCACAGTGTCTGCAACAATGGGCTTAAACATAAATAAGATCATTTGCCTGGCACAGAGTCGGCAAGCATTTCGATCTGCTGTACACAGGCTTGCTATGAGTCGGACTCAACTGGACGGTACCTCACAACAACAACAACAATATATATATAGAAAAAAGGTTTATTTGACTCACAGTTCTGGGGGTTTCAGTATCCAAACAGGACACCATCGTTTTCCTGGCAAAGGAATCCCTGGCTGTATCACAACATTGTGGGGAAAAGGAAAAGGAAAAGGAAAAGGAAATAGCCATATGTCTGAGTGACTAATGACAGTAGGTTGCCCTTGATTTATAATAACTTGATCTTTCAAACCTCACCCAGTCACTAATCTACTCTAGCAAAATGGGCATTAATTCTTTCTGAGAACTGAGCCCCCATGAGCTAATAGTCTCTCAATAGGCCCCATCTCTTAAAAGTTCCGCTCCTTCAATACCAGAGCCAAAGCTTCATATTGAATCATTCACTCAGGAAGCTAGAGACAGAGAATGTGAGCTCCAGAGAGCAGGCGTTTACCTTTTTACTTCATTCCTATGCCCTGGAACAGAGCCTGATACATAGCAGGAACTCAACAGAAGTATTTTGAACGAGTAAATGATCATATGGTTTGATGAATGATTGAATTTGTTGTTAGGCGCTGTAGGGTTGGGTCCAACTCATAATGACCTATGTATAACAGATGAAACACTACCTGACACTGCTGTGCCAGGTACAGTATCAGTGTTTCTCTGCTATTCATAGGGTTTTCAATGGATTATTATTTCAGGAGTGGGCTTCCCTGTCCTTCTCCCAAGCCTATAGCACACAGTACTCCTATCCAAGGACTAACCAGGCCTGACCCTGCTTAGCTTCTAAAGTCTGACAAGATTGGAGGCCAGGGGAATGAATAAATGATCAGATGTTAGATGAATGTTTGTGTAGACATATAGATTTGTACCTTGTTTTAAGAAAGCTTTTAGTCTGAAATGAAAACCATAATTCATTTGAATAAAAAGTTTTATATATTTTTATTTTTTTCATATTCTTCAAAGAGGCTTTCTATAAATAAAGCTACTCCAATCTGGGTAAAACAGATTTGCTCAGTTTTAAAATATATATTAGGAAAACATATGTTAAAACCCAAATTAAACAACCTTTTATCTACGTGGCTCAGTCTCAACTCAGATTAATTTTTGTAGAGGTGAAAATGAATTCTTTCACAGAAATTATCTTGCCATATTTTACTCTGACATTTCCAGATGGGAAGCATTTTTATGAGCGGGAACTGAGGAGAGGAATAAGTAGAGGGAAATGTTAGAGGTGATTTTATCTTAAATATATCCCCCAAGTACCCCCAAATTTAAAGAGATCAATGACACAATGGGGTTAAGAGATAGCATTTGAAAGTTTTGTTTTTGTATCAATATCATTATATAAAATTAATGGCATATTTATTGTTTAAAGACATGGGCCATTCAATTTCCTTAAAAAAGAAAGCAGAGTTAGAGTCATATTGAGGAAAGAAAACTCATAATCAAGAGAGGAGAATGGATTTTTGTGAAGACTAATATATGCTGAAGGAAAAGGAGGGAGAAAATGTCAGTGTGTGCGGATATATGAGGTTTGAAAAATTGTACTAAGATTGACAAGACAAAGCCTGCGAAAGAGAATTTCAATGAAAAGTATAAAATCAAAAAGGATATGGTATGTGGACATGGATTTATTCAGCAAATCCCAGTACTGTACATCACAAGTATTTACTCAAAGTTTAGAAGAGGTAGTTTTACGAATAGTTATATGTTAAATAGCACATAATAAATTCTGAGAAAAATGGCAAGGAAATTCTCTAATAAATCTTTAAGAAGATTAATGAGATTTTTTAATACATATCCCTAAATTTTGTGTCCACAATCACTAGACTCTAGCATCCGATCCCACCTGATATTAGAAGCTAAGCAGGGTAAGCCTGGTTAGTCCTTGGATGAAAGACTGCCCTCAGGGAGAAGGACTGACATTCTACCCGCTAAACAATCCGCCATTGAAAAACCCTATGAGTAGCAGAGAAGCACTGACATAGCGCTGGGCATGGCACAGTTGGGGAGTGTTCCGTTCTGGTGCACATAGAGTCACAATGAGTCAGACCTGACTCCATAATACCTAAAAACAACAAAATTTGCAATTGGTACCATGCGAGTTAGATCTCTATTCATCATGATTGGATTAAATCAACCAGACTCTGATTATTAACTATCACTTCTTTCAGACATGGTTATTACAGAGACAAATTATGAAGAGAGTGTCCAGTGGTTTATTTCCTGTTTTATTTTTTTATATGAGCAGAAATGGTGAAACTATTTCAGTACAAGGAATAATAAAGTGAAAATCGAAAGTAGTGGCATCTGCCTGTAATCCCAGCAACTTGAGAGGCGTAAGTAGGAGGATTGCAAGTTCTAGGTCAGAGTCAGTCTGTACGATTTAGAAAGACCCTGTCTCAAAAAAAGTAAAAATCAAAAAGGACATAGAGGTGCGGGCCAGTGCTAGAGCACCTGCAATGTGCAAGGCACTGGGGTCAACCTCCAAGTATCCTTTTCCCCCAAACAGGAGTAGTAAAGACAACTATGCATGGTTGCAATCCCAACATCAATACACATGAAACAAAGGGTAAACCAGAATAAGAATAAAGTGCAATTCAAAATTAATTATAACAGATAATAGGCAGAGATGTGAAAATGTCCTGAAAGAGAAAGAAGTTGAAATTTTGAGATGAAATATGTTTCACAGATTGGCTAAAATCATAAATTGCCACATTTAAATACTACCTTAAATTATCTGGAAATTTATCCTAGATAGTAGTGATCCATAATACTCTTACATTCCACTAGAATGAAGAATCAGCTGTGAAGTATAAATTTTCTAGAAACACCATTTTAAATGCCTAGATTTTATGGATTATTTTAGTTACTCGATTCTTTCATCTGAGTCATTAGCATATACATTTTCTCTTCAGTAATGTTTACTGTAATTTTTTTTAATTTTGATAAAGTAAGTTGTTCTACTAATAATGTTTGCCTTCCTCTTCTACAAAGTCATGCATCTATAAAAAGGAAGTTTCCCACCTATAATTCTGAATTTTATTCCCCTGCCTATGATTACCTTTCTTTCTTTCTTTCTTTCTTTCTTTCTTTCTTTCTTTTTTTTTTTTTTTGCCATCCTAGGTTGTGTTTTCAGTGTTTCTCAGGGAAGCACATAGAACACCAAGCTGTCTAAGATACATTCATGTGCTGTAAAACAAACCATGCCCTACATGTTGAATGAACCTCTTACCTAAGACTCTCCCCACAAGCCAAGCATCCTTCTGATCAGCTAGTTCTACCTTCTCTGGAAATTCATATTGAACACTTCAGTATAACTGTTTTCCACCCTGTCTGCTTTAATTATATTAGTCATTAGCTGGAAACTAGGTTGAAAAATTTAATCAAACAGGACTGTAGTTGGAATCCAATGCATAACTCCTTAGGATGAAATACAAAGTGGATACACACCCAGACTGGTGACAGGTAATATATAAGCAACTGTGTGAATCATTAGTGCATGGGGATGACACATTTGGGATTAATGGCCACAGTCTGAATGTTTTGTCTTTCTGGTCTGTGCTTAGAAGTAGGGTGGTACACATTATTTTCAACTGTCCAGAATTTATCTTTTCACCATTCTTGGTAGATGTTACCTATGACCAACAGTGAGAATCTTGAAACTCAAGACTATCCATGTGCCTGTCCTTCTTGTTTTGTTTTGTTTTTACTCTTTACGCAAAATAAAATGGTGTACTTCTAACAAATAAGCATTCTTTTTTCATGCAATTCCACAGAGCCTGTTTTATGCACTTTCAAAAGAAATCAGCACAAACAGCATAAAGGTTGATCTTCAGCTGTAATTAAAGCTGCAGTCTTCCCTCTTCTTTTTATTAATATGTTATGGAACAATTTTAGATTTACAGAAAAATTGGTAAGAGATGACAGCTCCTTTATGCCTTTCATCCAGTTTTCTCCATTGTTAACCTCCCCCATTACCATGTATATTTGTTAAGACTAAGAAACCAACATTGCCACATTAATAAGAACTAGGCTCTAGTTTTTATTTGGTTTTCACAAGGTTTCCCAGTAATAGCATCTTTCTGTCTCAGTATCCAATCCAGAGTACTTTTTTGCATTTAGTCATCATCTCCCCTCAGTTTCCTTTTTCTGCAACAGCTTTTATAATTGGCTCTTTTCTTGACCTTGACTGTCTTAAAGAATGTTGACAAGGTATCCTAGAGACTACCTTCCAATCTGTATTAGTCTGAATTTTTTCTCACCATTTAGACTGGGGTTATGGGTTTAAGGAAATAATACCACAGAAGTGAAGTGCCCATATTGTCACCAATCAGGGGCAAGTGATGCTGCAGGACCTCAGTATTATTGCCTTCACCATTAGCTTAAGTGGAGACTAAATTTGACAGCTGTAGAGATCAGGAGTTGACTGTTCAGAAAGTTCAACAATAAAACTCTTAGAGTATCCAAGTTTCTCACCCCTTACCAATACTCAGAGAATTGGTTGACAGAGTAGATAATTTACATGTTGGAATTTAGTATAGCTGGGTACCAGAAGTCTCTTCTGATTTATCTGGAGTTTTCCATTTCATTTTCTGGTCATCCTAAGTGAATTTATTTAAATATCATATTGTGGCCTCTATCTAGATATGGCTCTGGTAGAAAGGGCAGTAGAATTCATGCTCTTCACAGAATTATTACCAAATTCTAAACTACATATTACTAATTTAGAAGTAATTTCATAAATATGGCATTGAGATCTGGAATCTATGAAGGCAATTATTTTTCCATCAAAAATTTATATATTCAGCTGGGCGTGGTGGTGCACGTCTGTAATCCCAGCGGCTTGGGAGGCAGAGACAGGAGGATCGCAAGTTCGAGACTAGAGGAAGTCTATGTAATTTAGTGAGACCCTGTCTCAGGAAGTAAGGAAAAAAAAATAAAAGGGCTGGGGGTGCAGCTCAGTGGTCCAGCACTTGCAAAGCATGCAGGCGTGAGGCCCTGGGATCAACCCCCAGTACCACAAAAAAAAATATATATATATATTTATTTATATACTGATTCCCCCTTTTCATCTTTTTTCACTGTACTTTTCGTACTATGTTCTTTACTTTGAATAGTTATTAATTTGTAACAGTTTTTTGCACAGTAGGAACATTAGTCCTTGGTACTAGTATTGACAATGTCCTAGCTTGTCATTGATATTTCAATATAATCTGTTACACAATTCCAAACAGAAGTTTTAGTTTTAAAGATAATCGTATTTATCAATATTTATCTTCATTGGTTCTGATATTTGTCATATTTTTAGAAATGCCTCCCCACTTCAGTAGCAAATTTATATTCACCTCTGTTTTCTTGAATAATTTTAAGATATTTTTAGCAACTTAATTTTGGACACCATTCTCTATTATTCTTTCTGACTCTCTTTGTAACAGTAAATGGAAATTAATGATCTTATCCTGCTTCGCACAGAGAGTAAGTGGCAGGGCCTGGCTTGTACCCCACAAACCTTTGCATTCTCAGCTGCTCTCAGAGCTGCCTCTCATTTGCTAGAGATTTTCAGATAAATATCTAGTGGGAATTTTTATCCCAAAACTATTGAACTTTCATATGTAAGGACAAGAAATATTTTTACTTAATATAGACAATTCTGATATATATTATTATTGTTTTATTAGGTGTCATCAAGTGAGGTCCAACTCATAACCACCCTTTGTACAACAGACAAAACACTCCCCAATTCTGTGCCAGGCACACAATTGTACATATGTTTAAGCCCATTGTTGCAGGCACTGTGTTAATCCATGTAGTTAAGAGTTTTCCTTTTTTATTGACCTGCCACTCTCCAAAACATGATGTTCTTCTCCAGGGAATGGTCCCTCCTGACTACATGTCCAAAGTACGTAAGACACAGTCTAGCCAAACTTGCTTCCAAGAAGCACTCTGCTTGCACTTCTTCCACGACAGATCTGTTCTTTTTTAAGTCCATGGTATTTATTAAGACTGAAATAATGAAGATGAGCTGGTGCCATTCATTTTACCTTTATATATTTTCAGACTGGCTTCAACTCAAAGCACTTTATGGTCATCATCCACTGTATTTTTTGCTTTGTGGTCATGTAGAAGAACAAGGGATGCTTTTACAATGCTTGGGTGTGGTAAACAAATCAAGGATGGGAAGTATTATGATGAGGTTGTATAATCAGTACTGGCCCTGGCACAGAGCTCCTGGCCCTGGCACAGAGCTCCTTTTTTATTTATTTATTTTTTTATGTACCTGGGGACTGAACCCAGGGCCTTGTGCATACTTTGCAAGTGCTCCACCATTGAACTGTCTTCGTAGTTCTTGATATTTTTTTTTTTAACCTTGAGACAGGCTCTTTCTAAATTACCTAGGTTGCCTCTGGCCTCAAATTTATGATCCTTCTGTCTCTGCCTCCCAAATCAGTCGCTGGGATTACAGGCGTGTGTCACTGCACCTGGCTCCAGAATTCCCTTGTTTTAACCTCATCATTCCAAACATTTTCTGTACCTTAGTATCTTTAGAACCAACTTGCCATGGTCTGAATGTTTTTGTCCCTATAAAATTCATATCAAAACTTACTTGCAATCACAGTGGTGTTAAGAGATAGAGCCTTTCAGAAAGTGACTAGATCAGAGGGCTCTGGCCTCATGAATAGGATTAGACCCCTTACAAAAGAGTCAGGAAGTTGCTTCCCCCTTATGCCATGTCAGTCTGCAGCAACAAAGTCTTGTCTATGAAGCCCTCCACAGACACCAAATATGCTGATGCCTTGATTCTGCACTTACTTCCCAGTCTCCAGAAATGTGAGAAATAAATTTCTGTTGAATATAAATTATCCAGTCTAAGAGGTGATATTATAGCAATCTGAACAGACTAAAACATGGCTATTGCTACCTGAACTGGAGAGTGAGGCTGTCACTGGATTCCATTTTTTTTCTGAAATATCAATGAAATAGTTCTACAGAAAAAATGGCAGAAAAACAGAGAAAGAAATAAGTAGGGTGACAAGAGACAGAGGTGGAAGGCATTGTTGTTTCTTAGCATATCTAAGACTTAGTATTCGTGTTAGTGATTAATCTATCTGCAACCTAGAAGACATTTAGCTGAGTTCAGCTACTAACTGAAACAGAATGCAGCCTTAATTCATTTGTACTGCTATAATACAATACCGTAGACTGGTGAGGTTTTTTTTTTTTTTCCCCGTATTGCAGGGTTGAACCTAGGGCTAGGCAAGTGCTCTACTACTGAGCTGGAACCCTAGCCCCTTTTCTGTTTATTTTTATATTGAGACAAGGTGTTGCTAAATTGCACAGGGTGGCTGTGGCCTTAAACTTGTGATCCTCCAGCCTCTCCAGTCACTGATATTACCATAGTGTACCATGGTGCCCAGGTCAGGATGGGTAATTTAAAATGACAGAAATTTAATTCTCAGATTTGTGGAGTCTGGGAGTCCAAGATCGAGGTGTTGGTGCTGAGAGGTTTGGTTGTCTTCTAAGCAGTACGTCTGTGTTCTTGCCCTTACATCCTCAGCAGGGAAACATGATGGAAGCCATGAGGGGGAGCAGGGGTGAACTCATTCTGCCAAATATGTTTATAACGGTACCTCACAACTTAATCACCTCCTGATACCGGTACCTCCCAAAACTGTTGCAAGTTGTAGTTGGTACCCTTGAGCTGGGTCAGACTCATAGTGATCCTATTTACAACAGAACGAAATACTCCCTGACACTGCCATGCCTGGTACTATGTCAGTGCTTTTCTTCAGAGGGCCAAAAACATCCCAACCACAGCAAGACTTGTCTACTGATTACAATTCCAGAATTCTTTACTAAAGACCAAAAAAAAAAAAAAAAAAAAAACAGACTTGTGAATATAGGATCAAATATATATGTTGCTTTAGATATAATAGTAACAAGAAATCAAACTTAAAGTGGATTCATTGGTTATGGTAATGAACATCTATATCCTATGTTTCAGAATTTCACATGTCCTAGCTGGGCTTGGTGGCACACAGCTGTAATCCCAGTGGCTTGGGAGGTGGAGACAGGAGGACCGCAAGTTGGAGACCAGAGGCAGTCTGCATAATTTAGCGAGACCCTGTCTCAAAAAAAGAAAAAAAAAATGGGCTGAGGTGCAAGCTCAGTGGTCCAGCACTTGCAAAGCATGCAAGCACCAGGCCCTGGGTTCAACCCCCAGTCCAGGAAAAAAAAAATTTTTTTCTTTTCACATGTCCTGTGTTAAATTTTGAGTTATTCAATAAATGTACCATGTGAAATTCAAACCAATGCTTCTTCAGATAAATAACACATTTAATGTTTTTTTTTCTTTTTTCAAAAAAATCAAGCCTTTTTGAAATATCAATATTTTCTGTAGGAGTAAAGATTGTTCTATTCAGAGTGACCAAAGAGAATACTTGCATATGATACACAGCCACAATATACAATTATATAATGTGTTTTTATGACTTAATCCATCATCCCAGGTAGTTGTTTTATTTGTTTGCCTACTTCATGGATTTGAAGTATAAGTGCTAGGTTCAGGCTATTAAGTCTCTTTTATGGTTTACAGCTTTCTATTATTTTCCTGACTGTAATGCATTAGAAAAGAAAAAGGATGAGCTTACATGAGTGATCACTGAGCTATGATTGCAAGTTCTACCTGCTCAGGCTCCTTCTTCCCAGTAAAGGGACTAGAGCAGAGTTGGTCAAGGTCAGTTTGTACCTCTCTGCCTCTATTTCTATGCCTCTGATATATATCAGTCTGGAAAGGAAACCCCCAAAGAATTGAAGAAACCATGCTTCATGCTTCAGATATATTCTGTGCCCCTTACTGTTTTGTGATGACCCCACAGAAGTGACATACACCTTTACTTGTACAAACTTAATTGGAGTAAGTAATAATTTATCTTAGGTTTATGCTCTTTTTATTACCTTTATTTTTATTTCCCTTTAATTTGCTTCAGTGGCTATAAAGTTCAGGGATGAGGAGCAAGGTGTTATAGCCAAGTGCACTGCATACAGATGCTTAATAAACCTTCATGCCCTACCTTGCCAATGTATTCTTGGCCTGCGGTGCATCCACACACACCCAGTACATCCTGTCTATCTGAAATGTAATGAGTAGTGAGCCTGTCATTCTGGAATTCTGATTCTCAGAGGAACTACAAAAATTAGAATCTTGCTTGTTCTGACAATGAGCATTTCCACAGCTGTCCTTTTACCATACCTTTAAATAAATTATTTTAAACTTTATTTTAAATGTCATAGTAAGGTTGGAAGTTTACCATTGGTACAATTCACTGAGCCATGAAAGGTGATTGGAGTTTTGTTAATTAGAATCCTAAAACAGTAAGAGTTGTTATTAAAAGTGGCTACATTTTTAAAGATAGTAGCCTAAACCTTTGTTAAATTTTATTATCTTCAACTTTCTTGGAATTTTATGTGCTCTTCGTGATTCTTTTATTTCCAACTTACTTATTTAGGAATATGTAGTTGTTTAACAAAAACATGAAATAAATATACTTCCTAGCACTATTTTTTTTCCTTTTTGCAGCACTGGAGGATTGAACCTAGGACCTCACTAGGCAAGTGCTCTACCACTGAGCTGCACCACTAGCTCTCCTCTTTGAGGAAGGGTATCCCTAAATTGGGGCTGGGATTTAGCTCAGTTGGTAGAGCTCTGCACTGCAGTCTCTGAGGTCTTGAGTTCAATTCCCAACACCAAAAATATAGGAGAAGGGCCTGGCAATCCACTCCCAAGGCAATCCCAAAACAGTCAGCCATTGAAAGCCCTATGAGGGTCGCTGTGAGTCTGATACTGACTCGAAGGGGCCTAACAACAACAACATCCCTAAGTTGCATAGGCTGCTTGTGTCCTTGAGCTTGTGATCCTCCTGCCTGAATATCCCGAGTCCCTGGGATCAAGTGTATGCCATGACACCAGGCAATTCATGTTTTTTCTTAACAACAGAGCTTATCAGTTGTTTTGCTTTACTGCTGTCTCATCACCAGAAGAAATTGTTGGGAAAACACTACTTCTCATAGCCTTCCTTAATGGTCTGTATCTGTGGAGCATGAGTTCTTTGCATGTTCCTCATGGACAGAGAACAAGATTGCACAGCAGCCTAGGATAAAACACTATATGGCATGGATAATGTAAAGGATGATAAATGCACATGAGGGATGGGAGGGGAGATGTCACACCCTGTCAGTCTTTATCCCCAGAGGTCACTATGGTGACAGGAGAATGATTGAAATGGGACATTTGGGGTCCCTGGGCATAGAAAAGTGATAAACAGTGACTACAAATTCATTAATACATTGTTGAGGGACAGAGTGAGCATGGAGGGAACTGAGGATTGGGTGGAAGATCAGCTCCCTTGTTTCTGGGAAGAGATTGCCAGGAAGAAGGAGACATTTATGAGAGAGATGATTAAAGTTGGGCTTGCAAAGCCTTGGAATAGTGTCAGATGCGAAGGATACAAAGATTAGTAAGACAATACAGAGAGAAAAGAGACCAGAAATGAAGTAAACTCTTATAGAAGCAGATACATGGGATAATAAAATTTTAAAAAGAGAATATTGAAGATGGATTTTTTTTTTGCTTGTAACCTGATAAATAGGGAAAGATATTGAGACAACTGAGTACTGTCCTTGTGGGGAGGAGTCACCTTTATGCTTACATGATCTATTAGACTTAGCTCGAGTCATTCCCAGTGTGTTCTATGCGATTTGTTAGGTTTTTAGCCATACATCATAAAACTGAGCCATTGAAAATGGACATTTTGCTCACTGTTTCTAAAGATAACCAAGCAATAACAACAACCATTCATTAAACACAAATCAAATACCGAATAAAGGAGCATTATTTAAAATATTTTTCTCATCATCTTTTAATAACCCTATACATTAAATATTTGGATCAGTTCTAAAATGCAGTAAGGCTCATAGAAGCTAAATACATTTCCAAATCACAGTATCAGAAGAGAGACTCAACATTTATGCTATGAGATTGCAATTACCTTGTCAAATAGACCTGTTCACACAGGTGTTGCACTCACCTGTCCATCTGCCTGCATTTTTGTTCCATTTTGGATAAACTCTTAAAAAGACACTTTCCTAAATAACCTGGAAATTATAAATGTATTATTATATGTGCCTTTTAAAATTGCCTTATATGTAAAAGCGTATAATATGTAAAAACATATAATATGTAAAAAATCCTTTATATTACAACATCCAGATTTGGGTATATAAAACTTTAGTCACAAGTATTGTTCAACCAGCTCTCCAAACATCATTTTTCTCTTCATGTTATCTGAAAAGGCTTCAGGCTCTGAGAGACTTAGTTATCTTTGCTGAAATTAAAATACTTTCACAGAATTGGTTGTTCAACTTATATCTGTTTGGCCATAGGAAATCCTTCTTAGCCTCAAACCTTCCCATTGGCAGTGTCCTTTGATGTATATTCCTAAAATAAGAATCACATTTCCTCTAATAGAGCCCCAGGTCTTCTGGATGCATAGGTCAACCCAGGCAAAATGCTCAGGTTTCCTTTATGCTTATTAATGAAATAATTCTTTCCCTTAGGAAATATTCATATATGAAGGTGCTACTACATTGTTTGGCATATATTGCTGGCATTCTAAGCAGATTGTGATGTATTTCCTTTTCTCCATTTGGTCCAAAAAGAAACATTCTCACCCCAAACCTGCATTCCCTTGGAACCTTCCTCTGAGTTCAGTTTTGGATTCTACTTTGTAATTTATTAGGAGATTAATTATGGTTAGCATAAGTAGTTTGCAGTAATAGCTGGGTCCTCTCTCAATATATATTCTCAAGTGTCCAATTAACAAAGTTCTGAAAGATTTTCTAGCCAAAGTCTAAATATTATCTCACAAATTTGCACAGGCTTTCACAAAGCTAGTCTTGGAAGAACTTACTGGGTGCCTATGATGTTATTAATGTATACTAACAATCAGGAGGGTTAAAGAGGTTGGGTTCCTCCTTTAGCAGAGGAGTAGGCAATTTGGTATAGAATACCAAATAAAATAAGATAAAATATAATGATTACACATTACAGTAGAGGATACTGTTCTGACAGGGTGTTCATCTTATGTTTGTCCTATGAAAGCCCAGAACAGAAAGGTTTAAACCCAGTGCCTCATGAATACCCTGCAAGCACTCTACCGCTGAGCTGGAACCTTATTCCCTTTTTTAATTTTTTTAAATTTTGAAATGGGGTCTTGAAAAGTTGCACAGGCTGCCCCCGACCTCAAACTTGGGATCATCCAACCTCAATCTCCCAAGTTGCTGGAGTACAGGTATGTACCATGACACTCAACTATTTATTTTTATGTGCTAGTGATCAAACCCAGGGCTTTGACATGCTAGACAAATGCACTACCACTGACATACATACTCAGCCCTTTATTCTTTGTAATTTTTTAACCCTATAGAGGCAAGCTTCTTTTTGGCATGTTACTTTAAAATTACTTTATGAACTGTAAAATTTTAAACCAAACTTTAGGTTTTACCTATGTCTCCATTTTGGGCTGGGATTTAGCTCAGTGGGTAGAGCACTGCTCTGCAGTCTCTGAGGCCCTGAGTTCAATTCCCAGCACCGCAAAAATGGGAGAAGGGCCTGGCAATCCACTCCCAAGGCAATCCCGAAGCACTCAGCCATTGAAAACCCTATGAGGGTCGCTATGAGTCAGATACCGACTCGACGGCACCTAACAACAACAACAATGTCTCCATTTGGAGAATAAAAAGGTAGGATAACCATGGTGTCAAGGAAAAACAGAAAAAGAGAATTGAAAGAAAAAAGAATAGATGTTTGCTTCACAACAATTAAATCTTCCTATTATCTCACTAATGATACCTATTTATACTTTATTTGTGTTAATTCTTCATACTAATAAGAAGTTGCAGCTACGAAAGCATCTAGTTGTTTAGCAATCACAGTTATAGTATTTTTCTTAGTAACTTGAAGAATGAATCAGGGAAATATATCTCCTGTTTTACTTGAAGTTTAATGTGAATTAAATATTTTTAGTGTGAATGCATTTTATATTTCACATTCCTTGTTTGGAATGAAAGTAGTGAACTACTAATGAGCTCAGAGAGAAACAAATATCCCAAAACAGTATATATTAAAATTATGAAAGAAAAAAATCTCTAATATCTAAAACAACTGTGGTTTTATAGAAAAATTAACCCAGTAGCATAAGTACTCTCAAAGCTATCACACTGGAGATAATAAAAGTGTTAATATTATTTTTTGATTCAAAACTATTTTTTTTGATTTACAGTCACATCATAAATCGCCTCCTTTTCCTGGATTTTGCTATGATAAAAAAAATTAAGTGTTCTTGAAAGAAAAAGGCCATGTTCTTATACTATGGCAAATTCTCCTCCCCTTCTCTGTGGCAACAAATAAAGGAGCTGTAACCATGGCAACAGTAATGGGCCAGAGAGATTAGGGGCAGAGTGGAGATTAGGTTTCCAGGAGCAAAGAAAAGAGGTCCTGATTGGTTCTTTATTGAGACCTTATTTGAAGACAAGTTACTGGTGAGAGAAAGCATGGAGGATTAGCAAGAACAAAATTAATTCCTCTGTATAAAGTAAGAAGTCATTCCTTTGTCAAAAATGTGTTCTTCCTTTTTCATATAATGACTGTATAAATTGAAGTAAAAGATCCATGATTCATTCTATTCTGAGTTTTTCCTATTCCATCTAAGTCTAGACCACCTTAGTTGAGAAGTAACTCCTAAAGCCTAGGAAGAAGAGCCTGTCTGTGCATATACTCCCATTGCTCTCCTCCTTGGCAGGTGCTAGAATGTTTGAGAAGCCAACTCACTTTTGATGTTTGTGCACGCTGAGACACAGGGAGGTGATATGAAAACTTCTCTCCTGTTCTTTTTGAATTAATTTTTCTAACTTTTTAAAACTCTCAAAAATGCTTTTCTCAGTCATCATTAATCATGTTTTTAAAAATCTTTCTCTAGAAAAAAATCTAGTAAGATTCCCCTTTAAACTGATAAATCGTATAGCTATTAAATTTTGAGTAGATGTGCTATCTGACTTCAGGTAGATATACCAATGAAAGCACATTGATTACTTGTTAAATGATAAATTTATAAAAATTAGAATGTCTGGCCAAATAGTATAAATGTTTTTCATTTGGAAGGAGTTTGACAAGTTGACTATTGCAAAGGTGGCATTCTTGCAAAGCAATTGTCCATGTATGAGAATGCCATACAATGACCAGTGTGGGATATTGACACTCATTTAAGTCTTGCCACTAGGACACAGTTACTTTATTTTTGTGATTTATTTGTGGTTTTGTTTTTAAACTTTTACTTCAATGCATATTTCTTTTTTATTTGTGAAGTCGAAACCTAGTTTTAATTGTTATTGTAAGGTGCTATCCAGTCATGTCTGACTCATAGAGACCCCTTGTGAAACAGAATGACAACTCCCTGACCCTGTGCCATGCCCAGCACTATTGTCAATGCTTCTGTGCTATTCATGGGGTTTTCAGTGGCTGATTGTTTTGGGAGTGGGCTGCTATTTTCTTCTCTCTAGCCTACAGCATCCAGCATACTCAAGTGGTCTCCCATCCAAGGACTAACTAGGCTTGAACCTGCTTAGCTTTCATGATCTGACCACATTAGATACCAGGGTAGTAGGGCTACAGGCAAATGCCTATTACATATTTCCCAAACACTGTGTGTGATGGGCCTGTTAAAAAGTAAGAAGTATCCAGGTGCTATGGTGCATATTTGTGATCCTAACAACTAGGAAACCTAAGCCAGGAAAATCACAAGTTTGAGGCCTGGGCAATTTAGGGAGATCCTATCTCAAAATAAAAATATGAAAATGGCAGTGGGTGCATCTCCATGGTAAAGCCTAGTATGTGTAAGTTCCTGGATTCAGAGCATATTATGAGGAACCAATGGTACTGAAGGATGAAGTAGAAGCTGCTTTGAAGGAATTGGTGAAACACAGGCTCCAAGAATTGATGGGATACCAATAGAGATGTTTCAACAAACAGATGCAGTATTGCAGGTTCTAACATGCTTGTACCAAAAGATTTGGAAAACAGCTACCAGGCCAACTAACTGCAAGAGATCCATATTTGGGCCTATTCCCAAGAAAGGGGATCCAACTGAATATGGAAACTGTCAAACAATATCATTAATATCACATGCAAGCAAAATTTAATGAAAGATCATTGAAAAGCGATTTCAGCAGTATATAGACAGAGAACTTCTGGAAAATCAAGCCACATTCAGAAGAGGGTAGGGAATCATGGACATCATTGCTAGGGTCAGATGGATATTGGCTGAAGCAGAGAATATCAGAAAGATCTCTATCTATGTTCTATCAACTATGCAAAGGCATTTGACTCTGCATCATAACAAATTATGGATAACACCGAGAAGAATGGGAATACTAGAGCACCTGATTGTACTCATGAGGAATCTGTACATGGACCATGAGACAGTTCCTCAAATAGAACAAGGAAACACTGCTTGGTTTAAAGTTGAGAAAGGTGTGCGTCAGGCTGTATCCTTTCACTGTACGTCTTCAATCTCTATACTGAGCAAATAATCTGAGAAGCTGGATTTATAAAGAAGAACATGGCTTCAGGATCAGAGGAAGATTCATTAACAACCTGTGTTATGCAGATGACACAACTCTGCCTGTTGGAAGTGAAGACGATTTGAAACATTTACTGAAGAAGATCAAAGAACATAGTCTTCAAGATGGATTGTGGCTTAAGATCAGCGAAACAAAAATCCATACAACTGGGTCAACATGCACCTTCACAATAAATGGAGAAAAGATTGAGGTTGTCCATGATTGTGGTTTACTTGGTTCTATAATCAACACCTGTGGAAACAGAAGTCAAGAAATCAAAAGGCACATTGCTTTGGGAAAAGCTGTGGCAAAAGACTTCTTTAAAGTATTGGAAAGTAAAGATATCACATTGAAGAGGAAGGTGCACCTGACTTATGCCATGGTATTTTCAGTCACATCATATGGTTGTGAATGCTGGACATTGAAAAAGGGAGACAGAAGAATTGATGCTTTTGAGTCATGGTGCTGGAGATGAATATTGAATATTCCATGGACTGCCAAAAGAACCAACAGATTTGTCCTAGAAGGAGTAAGTACAACCAGAGTGCTCCTTGAAAGCAAGAATGGCTAGACTGCATCTTATGTATTTTGGACATGTAGTTAGGAGGGATGAATTCCTGGAGAAGGACATAATGTTTGGAAGAGCAGCAGGTCAATGAAAAAAAGGAAAACCCCCTAGTAGATGGACTGACACAGTATCTACAACAATGGCCTTAAACATATAAATGATCCTGTGCCTGGCACAGAATTGAGAAGTGTTTTGTTCTGCTGTACAGAGGGTGGCTATGAGTTAGACCGGACTAGACAGCACCTAACAACAAGTACTGAAAAAAAAAAGTGAGAACTGCTTGCATGAAGTCCCTACAAATTACAAGTGATTAAGCATGTGAAGAGTGGGTTTAATGTAAGCATCAAAAAGCCTGGGAGGCTCTATAAAGCTCTCCATGAAGACAATGACTTTACCTATTGTTCACTATTCTTTTTTCTACACCATGATCAAGGGTTGGCAGGTAATAGATGAATATTTGCAGAATTAATAGAGCTAAAAACATACTAAATACTGTGGACATCAGCAAGCCTCTGCTCAAAGGCATTTTTCTTGTATATCAGAACATGTTTGTGTATTTTGCAAGGAAAGCAATGGATCTAAAATCAAATTCAGCTATTGGAAGCAGACAAATGAGTAAATGTCCTGACTTGTTCCCTTGGGGATGGGTACCCCTCAGGCATGTTCTACACTGGCTACCAGAGTCTCCAGTGTGGTAGCTCTGCACCTGAACAATGATAACCATCCAGGTAACTCATTCTCTTTTGGGTGTGGAGAGGGAAGTCTCATTTATTTTGTTTGATTGCTCATTCTTTTTTTTTTTTTAATGTTATTTTGCTGTACTGGGGACATTGAACCCAGAGCCTCACACATTAGGCAAGTGCGCTACCACTGAGCTGGGCACCCAGCCCCTTTTTAGTTTTTTTTTTTTTTTTTTTAATTTTGAGACAAGGTCTCACTAAGTTGCACAGTCTGCCTCTGGCCTCAAACTTGTGATCTTGTTGCCTCAGCCTCCTAATTAGCTGAGACTGCAGATGTACACCATAGTGCCCAGCTCTTTGTTTATTTTGGGACAAGGTTTCTCTGTGTAGCCAAGGCTGGCCTGGAACTTGCAATCTTCCTGCCTCAGCTTCCCAAGTGATAAGATTACATATGTGCACCAAAGATAACTCTGTTTTAAGTGTCCCCTTCTGCCTTGTTTTGCTTTCTAACTTCCCACTGGTGTTTCTGGGAGCCACTTCCCTAATCAAGTATTTGTACTTAAGTCCTTTTCTGAGGCCCAGTTGATGGAGAAAGTTTAGTAAGAAATTTCATGTTTGTCTGAGGATAAAGAGAAGATATTTGGGAAATATAAACAGTAAAGTGATATGACAAAATATGCATTTGTATAAGCTTATTCTAGATGTGTTGTAAAGAATTTACTTGGGATAGTGAATTTAAGGACAACAGAGTCACTGGAGAGAGGTTGGTAATTCTGGCAAGACAGCAGGGTGCTGGGAACATAAACAGGTGGCAGGTACAATAGCACAGGTAGTTTTGTGAGCTGTCCAGAGGGGAAATCCTAGAATGTGGTGAGTGAGGGAGAGTCAAGAAGAGGAAGTCTCTCGCTGTAGACTTGAAGGACTGAATAGGAACAACTGGAAGATCAACCCACAGGGAGAAGCATACCAAAAGTTGGGAGAGAACTTTACTCCTGTGTGCTGGTTAGAACTGTCATAGGCCAAAATAAAGATTTTTATTTGTTTATTGTCAAGAAAGCTTAGCATCAGCAATATTTTCAAATGAGATGCTTCATATCCAGACATCAATCTTTTCCCCTTCCTTCACCATTCTGTTATAAGAGACTGAATAACTTGCTGCCAATCTTCCATTTATTTCAAATATTCTGCTACTCAGGAATGAACAGGGAAGTTTTTATCTACAAAGAAGTAGGAAAAGAATCTGTGAAGCCAGAAATAATATTAAAAGCTTGGTGCCCCTTTTAAAAATCTCCCTATCTCTTAAGAATTGTACATTGATGATGTTTCTGAAACTGTTGGAAAATGAAGCATTTCCCCTTCCCTCCATACAAAAAAAGGATTTTCCAGACAACCTGAGTTTAGTTCACAGCAGTAACATGAACTCAGCCAGGCTCTACACAAAGTGAATGCAAAACTAGAGAATGATTTTGATAAGAACTAGAGAAAATGGTCTACAAAACCTAATTTGAAGATTATGTGTAGGCAAATTTATATTTATGCTTTGGTACTAGACCACCAGTCAAGATGAAATGCATATTCTCTAGACTCACTGAGTTGAACAAAGAAGAAGAAAACAAAAACATGTAACAAAGATTAATTATGAATTTATACACCACAATTTATATAAAAATTGCATTACCAATTATAAATGTCTCAACTATTTGAAAAGCCAGCTTTCCAATTTTAGATATTTCAAAATAATTCTGGTGAATTACAATTTTTAAATTCTATATTAAATACAATGATATTCTAAAGCATGTTATGATTATACCACTTTATATCTTGTAGATTTGTTTTCTATTAACTCCTTTACTAGGAAGCAATCCATGATAAGTACTTCTAATTTTCTTAGTTCCCATGAACTTTAAAAATATACACTATTAATATTACTTTTGGTTGAAAAATAATTTTATACATGTATGAGGTACAGTGTGATGTTTTGGTATATGTATATAATGTGGCATGATTAAATCAAGCTAATTAACATATCCATCACTTCACTTATCTATGGTTTTTTTACAGTGAGGCATTTGAAATTTACTCTCAGTTATTTTGAAATATATAATATATATTATTGACTATAGTCACCCTTCTGTGCAATAGATTTCAAAACTGATTTCTCCTAAGCCAACTACAAAAAACAAATACAATAGAATTTCACTTCTATGTGGAATCCAATAAAGTTGAGCTCATGGAAGTAGAGAGTAGAATGATAGTTACCAAAGGCTAAAGGTGGAAAGGAAAGAGTTGATGAAATGGTACAAAGTTTCTGATAGACCAACTTTTAATTTGTTGATTTTAATTTTCCATGATCCTAAAATGTATGAGTAAACTAATTCAAATTATATAAAAAACAGTGTATACAGACTCTGAGGGAAATAAAGTTTTGTAATAACTACTTGTTTCCTGGGGCATTTATCCATACATGTAAGTCCATGGTAAGTTGAAGTCTCCATTGTTTTGATGTCCAAATAAAACTTTACTGAAATCGATGTCAATTAATGTATCTGTTTGGTCTGTGTCTTTTTTACTGCCAAATATAGTACCTTTTAACTATGAAATCAGTATTTTACTGAATTAGCTTAGTTACATATTTCCCTCAAATATAAGAAACAGATGATTTCACTATTTACTAAAACTATATAATCATATTTGTCTAAAATAACCAATTTTTAAAAAGAAAAAATTCTAAATTTCTGAGAGATTACAGCCCTCTCCTTGCTCTTCTATGAACTCTTGAAAACCTAATCAGTTAACTTTGACATAGTAGCCCTGTAAATTTGATTCTCTATTTAAAATATCTTAGGTTTATATACTGTATTATAATACTTTACTTCAAATATGGACACATATTTATTTGTTGGTTCATTCCTTCACTCATTCATTCATTCATTTATTCAATTTATGTGTCATTCCAGAAAGGATTTACAGAGCTATATTATTATTATCTAAAATAATTTATTCTGCTTGGATATCACTGATATTTCTCTTGTCCAAGATATTTTTATCATCACTTGATGTCATGAGAAGCATAATCTTTTAATAATATTGAATTATAGCCACACTTTTATAGTAAAGTCTTTCTAGAACTCATGTACTTATTAAAAATTCACATTATACAATTTCTCTCTCTATTTTTTCCTAAAGATACATTTTTTCTTATTGTCATGGCTCTAGGAATAATAAAATACTAGACATATACACAGTGGGATCATATGTGCTATAAAATAGCCATCATTTTAAAAGTCAAGGAATTCAAATATATCTTTGATTTCATTTCCTGAGTTTTTTCCCTCGTAACTTAGCTATGCTTGCTATATGTCAGGCCTGTCCTCCTGTCTAATTCCTACTTGTGTCACCAACACTGCTGATAGCTTCTTCTCCTTTCTCCTTAGCTATCCCAAGCTCCAGTGTCCTCCCTTCTGCTCCCAGAGATGTGGTCCCTGTCTTGGTTTCCAGTCGCTTTGTCCGTCTCAGCTGGCGTCCACCTGCAGAAGCAAAAGGGAGCATTCAAACCTTCACTGTCTTTTTCTCCAGAGAGGGTGACAACAGGTGGGTGCTACTAATGAATGTCAGCATCATCCACTGTCTGATTCAATGTCCATATCGGGTAATGATGGTGGGAGATTTTAAACAGGGGTTATGCAAAGTGTATGAAAGCTCTATTCTGTCCTTCATTCATTACTAAAGATGTGAGGTGTGTAAAAGCAGGATTGTTCACAGAATCAAATTAAATACAAATTCCTTGAAGAAAGACAAGTGTTATTTATTTCTTTGATTTTCAAAATGATAAAGAGAAATAAGCTATACATGAGATAGCAGAGTATACCAGACACTACTATGTCTAGTTTGTATCCCAACTCTGTCATTGGCCATCAAGAGATCTCAAGAAATCAAAGATTTCTCTGAGCCTCATTTTACTATTTAATAAAGAGGAAATAATGGTATTTGCCTTACAAGGTTTCTATTAGACTTGAACTAAGGTTACATATATAAAGGTCATAGCAAAGGTCATAGTCTAGTATTTGATATAAGTTGTTATTATGCATACTATTATTCACTGAGCAAAAGTGAACTATGTTTGGTTTATGATCTACTGTTATTTATTTATTTATTGATAGCATTTGGGGGTTGATCCCAGGGTCGCACGCAATGCTAGGCAAGTGCTCTACCTCTGAGCCACACTCCAGCACCTTTTTTATTCTTTGAGTCAGGGACTTCCTAAGTTATGCAGGCTGCCTCTGGCCTGAAACTCGTGATCCTCCTGCCTCCACTTTCTGAGCCACTGGGAATAAAGTTGTGTGCCACCCTGGCTAGCTGTCTTGGCATTGTTTTTTCCCCTCCACATTTACTCCTTAAAATATTTCACCATGTTATTGAAATTTTGAATTTCAAGCTGGGCACCATGGATCCTAGTAATTTGGGAGGCAGAGGCAGGAACATAATGAATTTTAGCCCAGAAGCATCCTGTGCAACTTAGCAAGACCTTGTCTCAAATTTTAAAAAAATATATAAAAAAGTGGGCACTGAGGGTTTGGTTCACTGTTGGAGAACTTCCCTAGTATGTGTGAGGCCCTGGGTTCAACCCCTTAGTACTAACAACAACAACAAAAAAAAAACAGATTGTGAGTGATTCTCTCTCTTGAGAAGTTTGTGTCCATATCTTGGATACATACTATTCTTTTAAGTGTGTATTTTTTCTCTCTGAATGTCCAAGCTTTTATCCAAAGTGTGTACTCTCTTTTCTCTACTTAACAAACTCACTATGTTTTAGGTAGATATTGGATAAACTCCACATCAGTAGCAACACAGATTCACGTGCTAGTCTTCTAGACCCTGGAGTCCATGAGTGCTTTAAACACACAGTGATCTTTAGGAAACTCTCAGGATTCAAAGGGGACAATATAGGCTATACTTGTCAGTTGATCATTAGTTAAAAATGCTGCAGTATATGATCAGACAACATAATTCCATTGTACTCATGCTGAGTCTCAAAATGCTCTTATTTCTATTTGTCAACAGCAGCTAAAGTATGTCCTATTTAAATTTCTATTTTCCTTTGCAATTTGACCTGACTTTAAAATGAAAGGGAAAACACATATACACATAGTCTTATGCTCACTAAAGGCCTGCAGCAGTACCATTGTGGGGTCTGATCCAGTCAGTTCTCAGAAGCTAAGCAGGGTTCAGGCCTGGTTTGTACTTAGATGGAAGACCACCTGGGAATACCAAGTGCTATAGGTTTGGGAGAAGGACATGGCAGCCCACTTCCCAAAGTCACCCGCTCATCACTATGAAGAGGCAAACATTTTTCTTATTCTTACTTCTGCAACTATTTAACTCCATGACCTTATGATGTTTTCTAAGGTTTTTGGATCTTAGTGTGTATAGTTAAGAAAACTAAAATAATAATCCTTGCCAAATTATTTTCTTGTATTTATATGGGTTTCTGGAGAAACATTAAATTCAACCTGCTCAAAGCCACACTGTCACCCCCTTAAATGTATTTTTCCTCTCTCTTCTTGGTTTATGTCAGTACTTTCTATCTATTTAATCATGCAAAAAATGGTCATATTTTACTTCCCCTGCCTTTCAGCACGGCCATTCCTTATCAAGGCTTGTCAAGCTAACCTCAAGCCAGGTCATCCATGCCTCCATTATCCCATGACTTCCATCATCACTTACCTGCTCTCTGGGAATAGCTTCTCATTTTCTTATTCATCCTTTTTACTGTCTGGAGTTATCAAGTTGAAATATACTTTGGGTCACTCCACTGCTGAAAATGTGACTATTCTCACATTTAAATTCAATGAAATTTCTGTACAAAGATATGTACATAAAAGCTTCCAAAGTCCTTTGAATGGAAGTCTAGCCCCAATCTCTATATAGGTAGAAGTGTGGTTTCCATAATTTATAATGTTTAAAAATATGCCACTTTAGTTCAAATGGCTGGATATGCAAATGGTCCTACCATTTATCAGATGTGTGATTTTTATGTATTTAATCATGTGTAAAACAGAAATAATACTTCCCTTTCAGAATATAAAAAAATGAAGATATATTCTACCTTTCAAGATTACTGTCATAACTAAGTAAGAAAATTCAGGTAAAGTGTGCACACAGGTAGACTGAAGGAGCTGAGAGTGAGGGAATCTCAGAGGCAATGTAGAAAAGAGGCTAAAAATAAGCCCAAAGGATTGGAACAAGAGGAAGAGAAAGAAGTTGGAAGAGGAGAAAAGAAGGAAGGAAGAAGGAAGGGAGGGAAAAAGGGAGGAAGGAATGAAGGAAGGAAGGAAAAAAGGGACAAAGGAAGGAAGGGAGCTTGTTCTGAAGCTGCTATATTTTTGAGTGAGTCATTTATTTTTATAGCTTCAGTTTCCTTGATTATACTACCATTTGACTCTTTGCTCTTCTATCACAGTCTTTCTTATCTTTCAAGCTCAAGAGTCAGTCCTTAGTATCCCTATGATTACTCACTCATGGTCATACTGTAGTCCTTGCCAGCGTTAATCACTGTAACATCTCTATTATCTCCTCTTGACTTACTCTCCAGACACATATCTTCCTATCTTCCACTTAACTCCCTTATTACAGCAAAACTTTGAATCCACAGGGACTTACAATCCAGTTGATCCTATGGTCTCTTCACTGTTACTCAGTCTTCCTGTTTTCCTTCACTTATGAAACATTGAAAATTACATGGGAAATTACTGCCAACTCTTGCTGATCAACATCAATGTTTTATTTGCTTCTGTCTTCTTTCATATTCCTTGTTTAACAAAAACTAACTTAGGTAAATATAACTTTCTACCTACTCTGGCACTCTTATAGCTGAATATAGCTGGAGAAAAGGCACAACTGTGCTGATTCATCTCACTTTAAATTCATACCTACTAATCTCACATTGCCTATTAATGCTACTCGTAGTTATATAATATTTATGTCAGGCACTTTCATAATTCTGCTAATGATAGTTAATGTTTTTTCCTCTCTTCTCATGTCTTCAACCCTTCACCTTCCCCTCATTCTTAGTCAAATTTGCTTTCAAATGTTGTGGAAAATCAGATGGGAAGATCTACAAACTCCAAATTCTGACTTATCTAACCAGGTGTGTTTTTAAGCATATAACCTATCTTTCTTGAAATTTTCATAAAAGAATTGCCTGTACTCTTAACTCAGGCTAAACTTGCATCTGTGCACTAGATCTCACCATTTTTAGCAACATAAAATAGCACATTTTCAGCCATTTTTCTGTCCTTCATTATCACTTTCCCTTACTCAGGGAGATTATGCTTATCAACAAATAAGAAAGCAGTTGTAAACTGGGTAAAATTGTGCAGACTTGTAATCCCAGTCACTCAGGAGACAGAGGCAGGAGGATGGCAAGTTTGAGCCCAGAGACATCCTACATACCTTAGCAAGAACTTGTCTCAAATAAAAATTAAAAATAAAAAATGGATTGGGAGTGAAGCTCAGTGGTAGAGCATTTGCAAAGCATGTGTGTAGTCCTGGGTTTAAACTCCTTGTTCCTGTTGTTAGGTGCCATCGCGTCAGTATCCGACTCCTAGCGACCCTACATACAATAGGTGAAACACTATTTTCAGTGCTTCTCTGCTGTTCATAGGGTTCTCAATGGCGGATTGATTTTTGGGAGGGGTTGTCAGTACCTTCTCTCAAGCCTACAGCAACTGGTGTTCCCACGCGGTCTCCCATTCAAGTACTAATCAGGCCCAAACCTGCTTAGCTTCCAAGATCTGATGGGATCGGATGCCACAGGGCTGTGGATGCAGACTATTAAACCCCTAGTATTAAAAAAAAATGAATGCAGTTGTATCTCTCATCGCAACACATTCTCCCTTGATCTCACTGCTCTCTTCTCTGACTCTATTCTCTACTCTATTTTATAAAAGTGTTTGTTGAATTGTCTAACTTCACTCCAGTGCCTCACCGCATATTCCAATTCAGATTTTGTATGTCACATTTTGTTGCAACTGCTTTCTGGTCTAGGTTCACCAATGACCTCCATTTACTAAACCAAGTAATTAATTCTCAGTCTTCCATTACTTGTCCATCAGAAAGTTTTGTCACATTTGATCATTCCCTTTTCATGACGCTCATCTTTTATTTGGTTTCTATTTTATACCCTCTCTGGGTGCTACTCCAACCCCTGTGGCCATCATTTCCAGGCTGCTTATACTTTACATTCTTAGTCCTCCTCATCTATGGTAGTGAACTACCATAGGACCCAATCCTGGAGGCTCTCTTTTCATCTACTTCATGACTTTGTATTCTACCAACATATTGATATCTTCCACATATGTGTCTCTAGTCCTTAACTTTTTACCTGCAATCCAGATTCATATGCAAAATTTCTCACTTAATTTCTCTGGATGCCCTATGGGCATCTGAAATTTAAGAACAAAACTATATATACATTTTATTTCAAATCCAACCTCTCTCCACCAAACACTTACTATTCCAGAGTTTTTACTAGCTCATTGAAATCTTCATTTTTCTCACTTAGCAAGCCAAAATCTTTAGAGTAATTCTCAAGTTCTCTTTTTTTTTCCCCCACAAAATATACCAAATCTATTATCAAGTCTTTGCAGTACCATCCAGGCATGTCCTGCATCTATGAAACAGTATAATACATGGTATTTGCTACGCAATAATAGCACATGAATGGCTATGATTTCATAATTTGATCTGAACAATAAGAAGAGGTTCACCATGTGATTTTAGTTTTGTATTGCTTTAATTCTCACAACAAAAGCTAAACTCAAATAAATAAATGAAAATTAAACATATGTTTGAACCCTATCACAATTTTCCTTTCCTGCTTTGAGAACAGCTGCATCATTTCAGAACTCTTGCAATAATCTGCCAAGTCAGGTCTCACTATAGCAACTGAATCAACTTTTTAAGATAAAGTTGTATAGTGTCATTTTTCTTCTTCAAAACCTTCAGAATGACAGGGAGTCATTTCCCTGCCTCATTCAGAGAATTAGCAGAAACCCTTTCTGCCCTGGTCAGTTTTTCCCTCTCTATCCTCCTACCTTGCTGTTCTTACTATTCTCCTCTCTGCTCACTCCCCTCTAGTCCCACTGGGTTCCCTATATTTTCTAAATGTACCAAAAGGTCTCATCCCTTGATGTATTTGTACTGGCTGGACAGTGTGCCTAGAATGCCTCCCAATCCACATTCCCTAACCTCCACTAAATCCTTCCCGAAATGTCACTTTTTCATGGAGATCTTTCCTGAATCCTACTACTGTCTCTGCCCTGCCCTTTTTTATGCATAAATTTTATTTTTTCTTTGCTTGTTGGTTGATTTACATTTTGAGTTTTTGACGGGGAAACAGAATATCACTATATTGACCAAGCTGGTCTTGAACTCCTGGGCTTAAGCAATTCTCCTGACTCAGCCTCCCAAGAAGCATGGATTATATATGCATGTCATTATACCCAGCTGCTTTTATTGCTTTATACTTATTAATTTTGTTTCCTTAATCCCCTTTCTTCCATCAGAATATAAGCTTCAAAAGAAAAGGGTTATTTTTATCTCCTTTATTCATGGAGGTATTCTCATCACCTAGAATAATGTCTAACACATAGGAAACACTAAATATGTGTTGAATTGAAGCTCTAACTGAAATGTCAATTACTGCGTTAAAATCTCCACAGTCCTCCAAGTCAGAATTCATTAATGCACCTATATCCCCTTCCTTCACTTTGATTACATTATTATTATGGCATTTGCTACCTTTTTTCCTATCTATATTTGGATGCATATATGTGTATTTCCTTTCTGATGATTGAGACTAGGCTTTATTCATAATTCCATGCCCAAGTGCCCAGTACCATGCCCTGTGTAGACATTTCCTGACAAGAACCGATATGATTAAGGTGGTAGAGAAATACATGTGATATTCTTAGTGGATTTTTGCTAACCAACAAAATAAATTGTGTAACCGAGGAGGATTAAAATAAGCTGGCTATAGTTCAGTAAAACCTTTTTTTTAATTGAGAAAGTTGGTACTGAAATTTCATTCCAATATCCACATTCATTTTGTGCTTTCTGGTTCTCAACTAGAGCAAATATATGCCATATGTCTCAGTGAGGTTAGCATGATATTTGTTTGCTTATGCAGATTTATTTTGCTCCTTGAAACAATAGCCTTTTAAAAGGTAGTGGATTTAACATTTGCCTCAAACTAGCAGCAGCTTTCTCAGGCAAATTACTATAGCTCAGATTATCATTAATCTTTCTGACTGTTTAATGGTGTCAGTAATACAAGTGCCATATTTATCTTTTTCAAAATCTAGCTCCTTGGGGTTCCTTTATTTCATAAGTCAGAGAACAGCATAAATCCCAAAATCTGAAAGCCAGAACTCAGATGGAAGTAATTGCTTCCAAGACATCCCGTAGTCCCTAAAAATCATTAGAACTGAAAGTGGTCTTTGAGCTCATAATCTAAATTTCTGCTACTTAAACATTCAAAGACTGATGTTTAGGACAGACAGTAAGTCTCACACCCAAGGACACAGAATCAGGATCAACAATGACAGCGAGCATTTTGTGAGCACTTACTGCATTGGATACCAGGCTAAGCATCTCATATAACTTACCTTTGTAATTCTCACAACAAAACATTACCTACGTGAAGCTTAAAGAAGTTCACACTTACTTTATGAGGCTAGTAAGTAGAAGAACTAAATTTTAATGCAAACCTGAGTCCCAATCAGGTGTTCTCAATCTCTCTCATTTAGTGGATAAATCCAAGAGAAGTAGGCTTTCTTACTATTTGTAGAATTATTCAATGCATTTATTCTTTATGTTCATTTCCATTAATTTTCTGAGCTAATGGTAAGTGGATCAGTATCATTTATTTAGCAATATTAAAACACACAGTAGTTGTTGTTCGTAGGTGCCGTCAGGTCGGGTCCTACTCATAGTGGTCCTATGTACAAAAGAATGAAACATTCCTCAATTCTGTGCCAGGCACACGATCTTATTTATGTTTAAGCCCATTGGTGTAGACACTGTGTCAATCCATGTAATTGAGGGTTTTCCATTTTTTCATTGACCTGCTATTCTCCCAAACATGTCCTTCTCTAGGAATTGGTCCCTCCTGACTACATGTCCAAATACATAAGATGCATCCTAGCCATCCTTGCTTCCAAAGAGCACTCTGTTTGCACTTCTTCTAGGTCAGATCTAATGGTTCTTTTGACAGTCCATGGTATATTCACTATTTGCCACTAGCACCACAATTCAAAAACATCAGTTCTTCTCCTGTCTCCTTTGCTCAATGCACAGCCTTATCAAAATATTAAGTATGGAGTATGAGAGTGTATGGGCTGGGATTTAGCTCAGTTGGTAGAGCACTGCGCTGCAGTCTCTGGAGGTCCTGAGGTCAATTCCCAGCACCGTAAAAATGGGAGAAGGACCTGGCCATCCACTCCCAAGGCAATCCCGAAACAGTTTGCCATTGAAAACCCTATGAGGGTCATTATGAGTTGGATACCGACTCGACAGCACCTAACAGCAACAACAACATGACAGTGTAACCAAAACATGAAGGCTATGCAGCCACAGAATTGAATCCTATCTCAGAATTGCATCATCTGACTGGCTTTGAGCCAATTATTGGGTATTAATTGGGGTTTTCTAGAGGAACAGAATGAATAGATAATTGAATTATATAATTATGATCATAATTATATATTATAATTATATAAGAGAGTATTTATTAGATTGGTTCATAGCAACAGAGCCTAGGTAGTCCCACAATGGCTGTCTGGTAGCTGAGAGAAAGGGAATGCAGTCAGTGTTCAAACCAAGAAGCTGGAAGCCTCAAAACAATTGGGATGCACCCCATCCCAAGCTGAAGGCCTAGAAACTCCCTGAGAGTCCCTGGTCTGAGTCTGTATTGAGAGGCTGAGGAAGCTGGAGGGTGATATCCACAGGTGATAGCAGGGGTAGTAGATGCACTTGCTCTAGGAGAGTTGCACTTGTTCTCATTGGTGGGCTTCCTTCTGTTTTTGTTCTGTCCAGCCCCCAGTCTATTGGGCGGTGCAGCTCACATTCAGGGTGGGTCTTTGCCCTCAGTTTGCTGTCCTACATGCCAATCATCTCTGAAAACACCTCAGAGACTCAGCCAGAAGATTGCTTTACTAATTTCCCAATAACAACAGGTATCTCTCAATCCAATCAAGTTGACAGCCAAGATTAACCGTTACACCTGGAGGCTTTATTTCCTCATGTGGGATAATAATAGTATCTGATGTATAAGGTTGAGATGAATACAAATAATATTTTTAAAGTGCCTGAAATACTTGTTCTTTGCCTGCTGCACCAAAAGAAATCAGTTCTTGTTAGCTAGTGCCATGTGAGAATCATTGTGTGGGTTAGAAATTAAAATGAATCAAATACAGGGGCTTTTCCTAACTCTTACATAGAGGGGAATTTATTGCTTTCACAAGCATTAGGCCATTTCATCCTCAGATAATGTAGTTATGATAATCTCTATTTTGCAGAGAAGCATGTTCAGAAGGACTGAAAAATACTACTTAAGAAGTTTCACAACTAGTAAATATTAGAACTTGTATTTAAATGCAACATTCCTAGTCCAGTGATCTCTTCACCATGCACATAAAGTAAAGGATATTTTCTAAAAGAGCTACATATAAAGTATGGGGGGGGAGTTCAGATGAGAGACTTAAACTGCTTTTATGAGCATCGTTCAATTTAATCCTCACAATAGCACTGTGAGGTAGGCAGATAAGGGGCTGGTATCTTCATTTTGCAAATGAAGCATGGAATACTCCAAGATAGCCCCTGATGTGTTCAAGGTCACACATTATTTTACAGCAGAACAAAGGCTGGACCAAGTCTTCCCACTTGCAGCACTGATGCTTTATGTGCTTTATGCTGCCTCAGAAACCTGTGCTTACTGCTCAGGATGAGAGGCAAGCTTTTTATGATGGACATGGAGGATTCATTTTAGAATTCACTGTGCATTCCATTTTCAACATGGTGTTTACATATTCTTTCTCCACTCTTCAGAGGTGAGGGCTCTGTAGCTGCTGAAGCTTGTTATCCATGAAGGGAGAGTATTGTGATGGAAAGAGGACAAGACTCAGAATCCAGAGCACCACACTGGCCCTGGCTTAAAGATTGGCAAAATCAGGCCTTCTTTTAGAGCCTCTAATCTCTGTAAGCCTGCAGTGGTAGCCCTGTGGCATCTGATCCCGTCAGATCTCGGAAGCTAAGCAGGGTCAGGCCTGGTTAGTACCTGGATGGGAGACCGCCTGGGAACACCAGAAGCTGTAGGCTTGGGAGAAGGATCTGGCAACCCCCTCCCAAAAATCATTCTGCCATTGAAAACCCTATGAAAAGCAGAGAAGCACTGACAATAGTGTTTCCCCTGTTGTACAGAGGGTCGCTATAGGTGCCGACTCGATGGCACCTAACAACAACAACAACAACAATCTCTGTAAAGTGTGAAACTGTCCCCTTCTGCCTCAATATTCTTACACCATCAAATGACAGAATGGTGATTTTATTCTTCCAATGGACTTAGGCTTATTAAAAAGTAAAACATGTGACTTATAAGGAGTATATGCAAAGGAAGAGGCCATTGTTCACTTAATCAGTAAATGGTGAATATGAGTCAAACATGTGCACAGCACTGCCTTGGAAATGTTGTTGTTGTTGCTGTTGTTGTTGTTGTTGTTGTTGTTGTTGTTAAGTTCTCTCAAGTTGGGTCTTATTCATAGCAACTCTATGTACAATGGTACGTAACACTCCCCAGTACTGTCCCATGCCCAGCACTATGTTGGCTTTTCTCTGCTATTCATAGGGTTTTCAGTGACTGATTGTTTAGGGAGTGGGGTCCCAGGTCCTTTCCCAAGCCTGCAGCACCCAGTACTCACAGGTAATCTCCCATCCATGGACTAACCAGGCCCAACACTGCTTAGCTTCTGAGATTTGATGGGATCAGATGTCACGAGGATTTGTCTACAGACGTGGACATAGTAGAGAACATAAAATGTTTTCTGAAAGCCATTTAGTGGTCTTAGGAGGATCATCTTGCTGGTAAATATAAAAGTACTTACTGAGTAAGAGCTCTCATGAAAAGGAAAATGATTCTATCAGCAAATATGAGTGCTAACATTACAGTCCCACCATACTTGGGATTGTATTTTGAAGAAATGACTGGTTGGAGAGTGGGAATTAGAACAGATGTTAGCCTGGTGGATGACAGAGGTCCAGGCTGAAGATGATCATGGTTCAGGTGAAGAGGCCAGTGGATGTGGAACAGGGGATAGGTTGCACATGACTGGACCGGTGGGGGGGGGGTGCCAAGGGTAGTGACTTTGTTTATATTGTAGTTAGGTGGCGTCCAGTTCAGTCTAACTCATAGTGACCCTATATATAGCGCAATGAAATACTCCCCAATTCTGTGCCATGAACACCATCTTATTTCTGTTTAAGCCCATTGTTGCAGACACTGTGTCTGTCCATAAGGTGGAGGGGTTTTCCTTTTTTTCATTGACCTGCAGCTCTCCCAAACATGATGTCCTTCTCTAGGAATTGGTCCCTCCTGACTACACGTCCAAAATATATAAGAGACAGTCTAGCCATGCTTGCTTCCAAGGAGCACTCTGGTTGCACTTCTTCTAGGTCAGATATGTCTGTTCTTTTGGAAGTCCATGGTACATTCGATAATCATCTCCAGCACCATAATTCAAAAGCATCAATTCTTCTGCTGTCTCCCTTGTTCAATGTCCAGCTTTCACAACCATATGATATGACTGAAAATACCATGGCATGAGTCAGGCACACCTTTGTCTTCATTATTCATCTTCAGCACCATAATTCAAAAGCATCAATTCTTCTCCTGTCTCCCTTGTTCAGTGTCCAGCTTTCCCAACCATATGATGCAACTGAAAATACCATGGCATGAGTTGGTCGCACCTTTAGCTTCATTGGGACATCTTTACTTTTCAATACTCTAAAGAGATCTTTTGCCACAGCTTTTTCCAGAGCAATGCATCTTTTGATTTCTTGACTGCTGCTTCCAGAGGTGTTGACTATAGAATGAAGTAAAGCAAAATTGTGGACAACCTCAATCTTTTTTCCATTTATTGTGAAGTTGCATACCGACCCAGATGTAAGGATTTTTTTTTGTTAATGTTTAATACAAATCCATACCAAAGGGTATGTTCTTTGATCTTCACCATTAACTGTTTCAAATCCTCTCCATTTTCAGCAGGCAGAGTTGTATCATCTGCATAACGCAGGTTGGTAATGAGTCTTCCTCCAATCCTGATGCCGCCTTCTTCTTCATAAAGTCCAGTTTCTCTGGTTATTTTCTCAGCATTTAAGTTGAAGAGATATGGTGAAAGTATACAGCCCTGATGAATACTTTTCTCAACTTTAAATCAGGCAGTATTTCCTTGTTCTATTTGAATAACTGCCTCCTGTTTCATGTACAGATACCTCATGTGTACAATCAGGTGCTCTGGTATTCCCATTTTTTGAAGTATTATTCATAATTTGTTATGAAATATACAGTCAAATGCCTTTGCATAGTCAATAAAACATAGACAGACATTTTTCTGATATTCTCTGCTTTTAGCTAATATCCACCTGACATCAGCAATGGTGTCTCTGGTTTCCCACCCTCTTCTGAATCTGAATTGATTTTCTAGCAGTTCCCTATCTGTATACTGCTGCAGTTGCCTTTGAATGATCCTTAGTAAAATTTTGCTTGTGTGTGACTGTTGTTGTTGTTAGGTGCCTTCGAGTTGGTATCCGACTCATAGTGACCCTCTGTACAATAGGGGGAAACACTATTGTCAGTGCTTCTCTGCTGTTCATAGGGTTTTCAATGGCAGATTGATTTTTGGGAGTGGGTTGCCAGGTTCTTCTCCCAAGCCTACAGCTTCTGGTGTTCCCAGGTGGTCTCCCATCCAGGTACTAGCCAGGCCCGACCCTGCTTAGCTTCCCAGATCTGATGGGATCGGATGCCACAGGGCTACAGCTACAGGTGGTGTGTGACTAGGTGTCTGATTTTTTCCTTTCCTTTCCTTTACTTCCCTTTCCCTTTCTCTCTCTCTCTCTCTCTCTCTCTCTCTCTCTCTCTCTCTTTCTTTCTTTTTTGTTTTGACAAGTTCTCCCTGTCTCTATGTAACCCAGGCTGGCATGGACTCACTGTATAGCCCAACCTGGTCTAAAATTTGGGATCCTCCTGCATTTGCCTCCCAAGTGCTGGAATTACAGGTGATACCCACCATGTCTGGCTATCATGTGTATTTCAGTGGAGCATAATTGTACAATTCTCTGAGATTAAGATGCTGGAAAAAGCCCAGTTTTTGGAATAAAGACCATAAATTCCGTTTCAAACATGTTACATTTGGAATACCCTTATATCATTCCAGTGGGAATATTAAGAATAGCCTTAAAAACAAGAATCTGGACCTCTGGAAGATTGAGCCAAAGACCTTGATCAAGAGTCTGGCAGTATGTGGAAGGGCACTGCAGCTGAAGAAAGAAAGGGACTTAGTCATATGTGACATGAGGACAGATGCTGAAACTAAATAAGGAACTGGAAGCCAAACCCTTTTTTCTCTACAAAGAAAATCAGATTTAACTTGTTGTTGCAGTAGCTATGTGTTATATAATTAGTTTCTTGGAGGTGTACTGGGTGTTGAAGCAGAGATTATGTTTCGCAAATTTTTAAAAACCCTATTCCTAGGTTTATGTTTGTTAACAATTCAAGAAAAAACAGAATTTTTAAACAAAATTTAATAGAAATACTGAAAATACCTTTCACAAATAAAATAGTCTTCATTTCTCATTATGCATTTTCTGGCAGTGAATATTCTCAGAATCTTCTTTCTCTCAAAAATAGCCCTGATTCTAAAATCTATAGTTCCAGGACAGTAAAAGATACAGCATTTGTGGGATTGTTACTACTGTCCCTTGGAGCACTATTCCACTAAATGCCATATGTCAATTTTTAAATATTTTCATTGTGGTATTATTGTTATTACAGAGAGTGTCTCACTAGGTAGCTAAGGCAGACCTCAAACTCACCATCCTCGTTCCTCAGACTCCTGAATGCTGGGATGCTAGTATACAGATATATGCCACCGTGCCTGGCTTTGTTGTAGAATTCCAACACTCACTCAAGAAATGAATATGAAATTGAAATACATGAAAAGGAGTTGCTAAAATTCTTTTAATTAAAAATAGCATAATACCTTCCCTATAAAGGAACATTAATGTAGTTCTTCCCCCTGAAAGCAAGTAATTAGGTATTTGACACCTCAAGGCAGCAGTGGTTTCTCAACTCAGATTTATAACTACATATTAACACCCTGGTGAGCTTGGCTAAGTCAGTACATATTTATATGTATACTAAAGACTTCTTGTTGCAAATAATCCAGTAAGAATTAAAATCATGTTTAATCTTTAAATTCTATTCACTTCTGAAATAAACAAAAATAGTGTTGGGGTGCGGCCCAGGCCCTGCTGAGGTCAAAGCCTTGCCCTGACACTGAGTGGATATTGGGCACCCACAGGACTGGGTTGGTGGGATGGCTGGATGTGCCAAAGAAGGACCTCGGGAGACCTTCTATTAAAAAACAGAAAAGGAAAAGTTTATTGGGCTGCTCCCAGGGAGGGGCAACCAGCAAGCAGCCCCTGATAAGCTCCAGCTCAGAGCCAGCAGCATAGAATACTGCTATCTCCCTCCTTCCTAAGGATGGGAAGAATTAGGAGGCTCTTCGAGAGTTGCTTGTAGCCTTTGGCGCTTCAGGGAACCTGGTCTTGATTGTCAGCTTGCTAGATGGTCTTACTCAGGATTGGGGAGTGCTGGATCAAGATGATGGGGTCCAGACAGCAGGTGAAGAACAATAGGGGTGAAGGTGGACTCCAGTACCCTATTTATATAGGCTCTTGGGAGGGAGTGTGTACCAGGATCAGCCAATCAGGGCACATTTCCTGCCCCAGGTGGGGCAGTTATTTAAACAGGGTGATTTGGGGGTATAATTGAGATTGGTGGGTAGGGGTCCAATCAGGTAGGGTACTTTAGGAGCCAGTCAGGGGGCTAGGGAAAGCCAATCAAGATAGAGATGGTTGAGACAGGGTCAGGCTGGTCAGGGGCCATCTTTGGCCACTCAATGGGAGGGAGGATAAAGGGGTGACTAGAATGTGGCCTGACGGTCATTCAGAGGTCAGTCCCTCAGCCTGGTTAGAGGGACCCTTTTATGGGGTGCTTTTAAAAATCCCCAACAAAACAGAAGTTCTGAATTCATCTAAAAGAACCAAAAACGAAAGAGAGAGAGAGAGAGAGAGAGAGAGAGAGAGAGAGAAAGAGAAGAAAAGAAAAGAAAATACAGGTGATTTTCTATTCCTGATAAAGATTTTTAGAGTAGAAAGGATCCTTTGTGTAGGGCCCACTGTGTGGTTTTTAAATAATGGAATCAAATCCAGTTTTCTAGCCACTTCTAAAACCACACCATGTGGAGAGCCTATGTAATTAATCTAAATTTTTTCACACTTATTTATGCATTCATTTAAAAAAGTGTGAATATCAGCAACATAGCTGTTATTTATACTCAGTTGATATATGCTGAGTGTGAATAAAATATGAATGGAATGTGGCTTCTTTTCTAAAATAATTCACGACTGAGTCAAAGACACAGACAATGCTGCTGGAATTGAAGGACATGATAATGGGAAATAGCCAGGAGATTTCATTTGAATTGCATTCAAATTGGATTTCGTTTGAAACAAGTTTTTGCCAAATGAAGAAGGAAATATGAGTCTAAAAAAGATAACTCCAGGCCAATTGAAATGAAACAAAACAAAGGTTTTGTTATAATAGTAAAGTAACACAAAAACTACCATTTACAGAAGACTCCATATTGCTTTCCTGCAGCCCTAGCACTGTGGCATCAGATTTCAGAAGTTAAGTAGGGTTGTCCTGGTTAGTACTTGGATGGGAGACTGCCTGGGAACACTAGATACCGTAGGGTTGAGAGAAGGACCGAGTAACCCACTCCCCAAAATGAATCTGCCATTGAAAACACTATGAACAGCAGAGAAGCACTGACAGTAGTGTTTTGCCTATTGTACGTAGGGTCACTGTGAGTCAGACATCACAGTGCCTAACAACCACCACCACACCATATTGCTTACCAGGCACCATGTTTTTTTATTTTTATTTATTGGTATTTTTAATGTACAATTTAGCGAGCATCATTATGACATTTTTATACATGCATTTTATTGCACATTACTTATGTTCATTTCCCCCTTACTCTTTCATGACACCCTCCGATTCAATCCATCCTCACCAAGGTCCCCCTTCTCCTTGCATGTCCTTTTTTGTGAGTATATCTGTCCATATATGTACACGCTTTTGCCTAAGATGGTTTACATTCTGCATCTCATTTGATTCTTTCACGTTCTCTGAAGTAAGTACTTTTACAACACCTGTTTTACACTTGAGAAACCTGGGACTCAGAAGAGTTGATGGAAAAGCCAAAAATAGTCAGCCCAGACTCATACACCAGCACTCAATCTACCCCATGGTCTCCCTAATGTTTCAGTGTGACCTGATTTTAATAGGAGAAGAAGATTTATGAAAAGTAGTACATAAAATTGAAGTGTTTGATTAATTTGTTGTTTGGAACAATTGAGAGCAGACATTGAAAAAACTCATAGTGCAGAGTAGCTCCACCATATAATTAGAAGAGAGGCCATAGAGATGTCTTGAAGCTGTGCTTGCAGGTCAAGCACAGTGTATTTGGTGAGGTTATATTTTACAGATCAGTACTATAGAAGCATTGTCTAAATGGGCTGTGTTCACCTTTCATGTAAGATTAAGGAAATATCAATTATTCTTATCAATGAATACAGTATTTGTTTCAATGTTATTTGGGATACTATTCAGAGAGTAACAAAGATTATGGAGACTTCAAACTTCTTTCTTATGAAATCTACCATTCTTTGTTACATGTGTAAGTGATATTTTCATTAACTGAATTTTAGTTTTCTTACATTGTTTTGTCCACTTTCTCAATATTTTTTTCTTTCAAAGAATGCCTATTCAAAGGTTCCAGCATGACCTGAAACATAGTTGTTTCAACTAAATTACTTTTATGAAAGCTATCTTTCCTCACAGATGTTCAGGAAGTTTTATGTGCAAATATGACATTTATGAAATTTAATAACAACTATATATATACATGCACATGTATTATGTATATATGTATACACACACACACATACATACACATATGGTGTATATATGGGGGAGAAGGACCTGGCAACCCACTTCCAAATATCAATCTACCATTGTAAACCCTATGAGTAGCAGAGAAGCACTGACATTACTGTTTCACCTGTTCTATTCTACGTAGGGTCCCTATGAGACAGACACCAACTCGATATCACCTATCAACAACAACATATATATACAACAACATATATATATATATATATACAATATATATACAACATATATATATACAACAATATATACAATATATATACAACAATATATATACAACAACAACATATATATATATATATATATATATATATATATATATATATATATATATATGGGCTGGGGTTTAGTTCAGGTGGTAGAGTACCATGCTGCAGTCTCTGCGGTCCCAGGTTTGATCCCCAGCACTGCAAAAACAGAAGGATGTGGCAATCCACTCCCCCAAAAATCCTGAAACAATTAATCATTGAAAACCCTATGATGATCACTATGAGGCGGACCCCACTTGACAACACCTAACAGCAACTATGGGAGAAGGACCCGGCAACCCACTCCCCAAAACCAATCCACCATTGAAAACCCTATGAATCGCAGAGAAGCACTGAAAATAGTGTTTTGCCTGTTGTCTAGGGTCGCTATGAGTCAGTGAGTCAGATACTGACTCTATGGCACTTACCAACAACAACAGCAACGATAGATAGAAAGATGCGTAGATAGATAGATAGATAGATAGATAGATAGATAGATAGATAGATAGTATCACTCTGTTTCTAATTGTCTTTTTTAATTTATAAATGTTGATGGTATACAGAGTAATACGTCCTCGCTGTATTCATTTCACAACTATTAAACCACTTTTGCTTACACGTTGATCATCTTACACATTTTGCAGAGCAATATAAGCTAAAGCAGAGAGGAAACTAAAAAATGATATTCATATATAATAAATATCATATGCAATCATGGATTATAGTATCATTGACTTTGTCCTTTCCCCTATTTTTCTCGTGTATTCATGTAGTTGCATCATATATTTTGAGATTTTCCTCTCCCTCTTTACTCCTCTACTTTATTTCCGCTCCTCCTCCCCTTTCCCCAAACCCTACTCCCACCTTCTGATCCCTTCCCCCTTCTTTCTAATCTGCTTATATTTTCCTTTCTTAGATAAGGATGATTGCTCATATATATCTATACATACACATGCTTATGTATAGTTTTTTTTTTTGTCTTTAAGTTAGATTTAACTCCTTTATATAAGTGAGAATATATGCTATTTCTTTTGGGGAGTAGGTTAATTCACTTAAAGTTATGTCCTCCATTTCCATGCATTTTGCTGCACATGACATAATATTCTTCTTCATTGCTGAGTAATATTCTATTGTATCTGTATGTATGTGCATATATATTTGTATGTATGTATGTATGTACGTATGTATGTATATGCATATAGTGGGAGACAGACCCGGCAACTCACCACCACAAATCAAGCCACTATTGAAAACCTATGAACAGCAGAGAAGCACTGACAATAGCGTTTTGCCTGTTGTACGTAGGGTCGCTATGAGTTGGATACCGACTCGACAGCACCGAACAACAACAAGAACAACATATGCATATACAATTTTTCAATCCACTCCTCTGTTGGTGGACATCTTTATCTTGATTGATTCCATAACCTGGTGATTATGAAGGGTGCTACATTGAATATGGGGGTGCAGATGTACCTATGGTATGACAACTTCTCTCCCTTTGCCTATATGCCCAGAAGTGATACGTTTTTGTTGTTAGGTGCCCTCAAGTTGATGTCTGACTCAGCAACCCTACATACAACAGGTGAAACAGTAGTGTTAGTGTTTCTGTGCTATTCATAGGGTTTCAATGGCTGATTGGCTTGGAGGAGTGGGTTGCTGGGTTCTTCTCTCAAGCCTGCAGCACCTGATGTTCTAAGGTGGTCTCCCATCCAAGTATTGACCAGCCCTGACCCTGCTTAGCTTCTGATATCTGATGGGAGTGGACACCACAGGCTAAGAGTGATATAGCTGGGTTATATGGAAGTTCTATTCTTAGTTTTCTAATGTACCTCCATATTCATTTCCAAAGTGGTTGAACTAATTTATAGATCACCAGAAGTATAAAAGGGTTCCTTTTTCTCCATATCCTCACTAGCTTTTGTTATTTTTTGTTGTTGAACTTGGCCATTCTTATTGGAATGAAATGGAATCTCAGTGTTATTTTGATTTGCATTTCCCTAATGGCTAGGGATATTGAGCATTTTTTCATGTGTTTATTGACCATTTGTACTACTTCATGTAAGAACTGCCTGTTCAGTTCCATTATTCACTTATTCATTGGGTTGTTATTTTTGGTGCTTGATTTCTTAAGTCCTTTGTATATCATAGAAAGTAGTCCCCTGTTAGATGTATAAGATGCAAAGATTTTCTCCCATTCTGTGGGCTCTCCCTTTACTCTAATTGTTTCCTTTGCTGTACAGAAGCTTTCTGGTGTTGTTCTTGTTAGGTGTCATCAAGTCGTGTCCAACTCACAGCAACCCTCACAGGGTTTTCAATGACTGTTTCAGGAATACTTTGGGAGTGGACTGCCACATTCTTCTCCCATTTTTTGAGGTGGTGAGGATCAAACCCAGAGTCAGAGAAAGTGCATAGCAGCACTCTACCTACCACTGAGCTAAGCTTTTTAGTTTTATGTAATCCCATTTGTCAACATTCTCAGTGCAGTTTCCCCAGTAATTGGAGTCTTGTTAAGGAAATACTTGCTTATGCTAATGTGTTGGAGCATGTTCCCTGCCTTTTCTTCTAGTAGTTTTAAGTTTTCTGGTTTCATGTTGAGATCTGTAATCCATTTTGAGTTGACTCTCATACACATTGAGAGATATGGGTCTGTTTTCAATCTCTGCAAATAGATATGCAATTTTCCCAGCACCATTTATTGAAGACAACTATATTTTTGAGAGTCTAGAAAAGATACCATGGAATGATTCCCAGCAGATGAGAGACAAATATACCTTTATAGAGGTTTCTGAATGCACATTGTCCTTTCTTTCTTTTTAGTACCTCTTGTCTTCTACCCAAAATACTCATAATCCAAGCAGGCTCCTTATATTCCTATCACTTCTGGATTTAGAGGATTAAGCTCCGTATGTCATTCATACATGTGATACTCACTTTGAGTCCTTTGAAAAGTCAGTCATGTTGTTTCTATACATTTCACTTTTGCTTGTATAAAATAATGAGAAAATTTTTGAGTAAGTCAAAGAGCTCGAGAGATACTGTATATAAAAATTCTCCTATGAGAAAGCAAATAAAATGTAAAAATCCTTAAATCCATGTTCTTAATAAGCAATAAACAGGGAGGTCCCAGTATTTGTTTTTTGGTATGTTGATATCATTTCCTTTGGAAATACACCTACAAGTTAGATAGCTTCCTTATATGATAGGTCTATTTCTAGTTTTTTGAAGAAGCATCATATTTTTTTTCCTCTAAAGACCGTATCTGTGTCCTCAATTCACATTTTCACAAGCATCATTTTTGATAATAGCCATTCTAACTGGATTGAGACTTTTCATAATATTTTTATTTGCATTTCTTTGCTGGATAAAGAAGTTAAGTGATTTTTTCATAAATTTGTTCATCATTTGAATTTGTTCTTTTGATAAATCTCTCTTCATATCATTTTGTTACTGGGTTTTTTTCCCTTATGTATTTTGGATATGAATCTTTTGTCAGATAAGTAGTTTGTAAACTTTTTTCTCTTTCTGTAGATTGTCTCTTCACTCCATTGTTTCCTTTGCTATACAGAAGACTCATAGTCTGATGCAATTATATTTGTCTTTCGCTTTTGTCATCTGCACATTTGGAGTCTTATTAAAAAACTAACTGCCTACACTAATGTGTTGAAGTATTTCTTTTATGTTTTCTTCTGGTAGCTTTCATAGTTTCAGGTCTTGAAATTAGGTCTTTGATTCCTGGATGAGAATGTTTTCTTTTAACAAGCAATTTGCTGGCCTAAATAATCCTGGTAGAATATAGCAGTGTGAATAATAATCTGGTAGGATATAGCAGTGTGAGATGTGGTATGTTGAAACATTATTGAATGTTTTCTATCTAGTTTTTTTTTACCTAGTTTAGGTTGTTATTGAATCTCATCCATATTCCTACGGATGGAAGCCATAATTGCTCCTTCTAGCAACTTAACACTGTACTTCTAAGGTTAGATATTCTAACCTTAGCCTATATTCAGTTCATACAAGGCAGTTTTTCTTTGTAGTAGTACTTGTTGTTGTTGTTGTTGTTGTTGTTGTTAAGTGCTATCCCATCAGATCTGACTCATGGTGACCCTATTTACAACAGGACAAACCACTACCCAGACCTGTGCTGTGCACATGATCATTTTTATGTTTTAACTCAATTTTGGAGCCACTGTATTTCTTCTAATTGTGAGTTGTGCCACATCAATACCATGTACATAATATAAATATTTATAATTTTAACCATTTTAAATGTATAATTCTGTGTCATTAAGTGCATTCACTTTATTGTGCTACCATCACCATCTGTCCACAAAATATTTTTATTTTCTCTAATTACATCTCTGTACCCATTGTACAGAAGCTGTAGGCTTGGGAGAAGGACCTGGCAACCCCCTCCCAAAAATCAATCTGCCATTGAAAACCCTATGAACAGCAGAGAAGCACTGACAATAGTGTTTCCCCTGTTGTACAGAGGGTCGCTATGAGTCGGATACCGACTCGACGGCACCTAACAACAACAACAACAACAACAACAACCTATTAAACACTAACTTCCTAAATCCCCAATCCTGACAACCAATGCAGGATACATATTTCCATCAGTAGCAGTACTGGATAAAATTATGTTAACTGCTGGGTGCAAGGGCACATTCCTGTAATCCCAGAGACTTTGGGGGCAGAGGCAGGAGGATGGAAAGTTTGAGACCAGAGGCAGTCTGCGTAATTTAGCCAGACCCTGCCTCAAAAAAAAATATGTATATATATATATATATAATGCTAACTACAATAAAATCTACAATGGCTTAAAACTATTTCAAACCCTCCAATGAATAAAAAAGATGCTTCTGATTGACAGGCAGTTCTTTTCCTAGCTCTTCTCCAGAACTATTGTGAATTGTGACCCTTTCATCATTAATACATGGCTTCTAAACTCACCATGATTGCCTACCTCAAATTCAGAGGTAAAGAAAGAATGTGGGGGATTAACTATGCAGAGTATTTTTAGGCTTGTGCAGAATAACACACCTCACATACTTTCAATCTCATGGCTCCATCTCTTCTGTAAAGGAGGCTGGGACATATAGTCTGCACATAAAGTAAGAATTTGGGGTTTGAGGGAGAGCTTGCCAGTATCTGATGCACCATATTGAGTGTATATAATCCAGGCATCATCATATATACCCTCAGAAACTTTTAATTTTTCTTCTCAAAATGCTAATTTGTCCTGGGAGAAGAATAGGTTTCATTTTAAATATCTCCAAAACTGAAACACAAACATACATAATTCAATGACAAAATCAAAATGTACATGTAATTCTTCAGAATGGTAAGAGATATTATTTAGAAATAGAAACTTAAGAAATGCTTCAGGAGTTCTTTCTTTACTGAGTTCAATCAATTATATGCTAATGGCCAGTGAAGATACCTAGAAGTTCTGCAATCACTCTTAAAGAATATTTGGGTAGTGCTCCTTGTGTAATGCTAGCATCCTTATCCAGAGAGGTTGTTTTCCTTTAATGTGAGATCTAAGTCCCACCGTGGTCAGCAGATTAATTTATTTGTTTTCAACAAAGGGGAAGTTTTTAAACAGTAAATGTATTGGGCACATGTAGATTAGGCTTGAAGAACAAGGCCAGCAGCCATGTATATATTATTGTTTCTTTTCATAAAGAAAGGTACTTACCTCCTTTCAGTAATTGCACTTGTAACCCCGGGAGCTATGGCTCCATACATTCATAGGAACACTTAGCATTTGCAGTTTCTTTCCAACAATGAAAGAAAAATGCATAAACACATTTGTTGGCAATACTGACAAAGACCAATTTGTGGAGTAATAGAAAGCTTGATTTCTATCATTAGCTGGATGTTCAAATACATTTTCCTGTCTCCACTCCAGATGTTTCTTTTCATTTTAATAGCTCTTTCTTTGTCATGAGTTTCAAATTCCAAATTGTAAAGTGTCAAGGGGAAACACTTTAGTTTGCAAGTTTCATGGATATTGACATAGATTGAAGTCCTCAAAAACCCTTGCAACATTTGTCTGTAGGCTCATCCAGCTAGTTTATTTCCTCTAGTAAGTCTCAGAGGTTTTGACTTATGTCCTAAAGTCAACATGAAAGGAGTGAGTGATATTTTGTTTTCTTATGACCCTTACTGCTTGCAGCCATACAACTGTGGCATCCAATCCCATCAGATCTCAGAAACTAAGCAGAGTCCGGCCTGGTTAGTACTTGGATGGGAGACTACCTGGGAACACCAGGTGCTGTAGGCTTGGAATAATGACCCAGCAGCCCACTCCTAAAAAACAATCAGCCATTGAAAAGCCCTATAAATAGCAGAGATGCACTGACAATAATGTTTCATCTGTTGTTTATAGGGTCGCCATGAAACAGATACTGACTGGACAGCACCTAACAACAACAACAATGACCTTTGTTTACCAAATAAAGGCTAAGACTGGAAATATTCATTTTGGAATAATTTTTCACTGCAACTTTGATTTTCTAGGGAAAGAGCATTGAATACAACCCAGCCTGGGTCACTTCAGCTTACCGTGGGAAACCTGAAACCAGAAGCCATGTATACCTTCCGAGTTATTGCCTACAATGAGTGGGGACCCGGGGAGAGCTCTCAACCCATCAAGGTGGCCACTCAGCCTGAGTGTGAGTATGAAAACAGAACTGCAATATTTAGAAAGTATTTGTTTTCATCGGCAATATCCTTGAATCCTTTCATGAAACTTTGTGAGGTGACAAAATGAAAGGAAGGGTGTTGAAGCAGCAGATTTAAACTGATGCTTTTGAAAGGTGAGATAACTTTTTAACCAAATGACTACCTCATTTAACTCATCTTTCCATAATGGCAAATTACAGACTCTCAAGGCCGAATCCATCCCCATGGTCTACATATGCATTTCCTAAGAAAGTGATTTACCTTGCCTAACAGGATTTCATCATCTTTGACGTCAGGCTTCAGACTCCTACGTTGATTTTTTTCTAATTTTCTGTGTTTGTATATGAAGAGAGTAACATCAAAGGGCTAAGAACAATGGCATGAAACTTCTAAATATGGAGGCTTATTAAAGAGCTTAGACATGCACTGAATGCATTCAAGCTGCCAAAATCCAAACCGAGATCGAAGAAACGTAGGAGATAATATCTACTGGGCGGTGTCATTATCTTTTACCTTGAATCACTGTATTAAACTACTTGATCACAGAGCAAAGCGGATGAACACTCTAATAATTCAATGATTTCTACTTCTATAAAAGAAAAGCCCCCAAATTATTCATTTGAAAAATATTTCTGTACCTTATAAAAGTTCAGTTTTTAAATAGATTTGTAATGATATTTGAAAAGATGAATTATTGATGAGAAGCTAGCCGACTTTAAATTTTTAATTTAAACATTATAATATTAGAGTTAAGTGCAGTGAATGACTACTTATAACAAGTTGCCTTATTTTAGATACTAAATTTTATCTACTCTTTTTCAATTAATAATGCTATTGTGTTTGTATTCAGGTTCATTTTATGAAAAATTGCACCTAATTATAATGATTTGACATACCTTTTGGGAGAAAATGAGTACAAATTAGAAATATCTGAATTGGTAAATGTGAGAAAATAATCTTTGTCCTGGGTCACATCTTGGGTGATTTAAATCAGCATGTTGAAGAACCAATACCAGAATATGCCATCTGAGTGTTGGTTGGTGATCTCCCTTTGGTAAAATATTTGTCCTTTCTTCCTTTTATCCATGGTTGCAAAGACAAGATTGGAATATTCGTCCAGGTAAAGGGAAAGATTATGCTTTACAAGTTGTGCAAGTATTTGCCTTACAAAAATAAAATCTCAGTAACTTCAAAAGTATACTAATGTATAGTTTTTAAACAATTTTTAGGACATGCAGACTCCTAGGGAAGACCAACTAAATAATTTGCAGCACCCTGTGCAAAAAGAAAATGCAGGGATATTTTGTTGGAAATTATTAAGTGCTTACAAAATACCTACAGTCCCTCTCCATCCAGAGTCTTTCCAAGTGCAAGACCTAAACACCCTCTCTAGCTGTGCACCCATAAAGCTAGTCCTGCACAAAAGTTTCTATTCTTTTTTTGGGGGGGAGGATACTGGAAGTTGAACCCAGAGCCTCGTGCTTGCATGCTGTGCAAGTGCTGGACCACTGAGCTGCACCCTCAGCCCAGATTTTTACTTTTTGAGACAGGGTCTTGCTAAATTACACAGACTGCCTCTGGTCTTGAACTTGTGGTCCTCCTGCCTCTGCCTCCCGAGCCACTGGGATTACAGGCATGCGCCATCGTGTCTGGCCAAAAGTTTCTATTCTTAAGAATACTGTATTGTTGTGTGGATTTAAATCACTAGATAATGCCACTTTCCATTCACAGTGTCTAAGCACCTAGCAACAACAACCACATGCTAACACAGTTCAGTCAACAATATCTTCATTGACTTACTCTTTGTAGGTCATAAATAGGTTATTTCTAAGAACATTTGTCTTCCTTCCTTCCTTCCTTCCTACCTTCCTTTCTTCCTTCTTTCCTCTCGAAGATTGTTTATTTGTACTGTAACTTGATACGTTTGCATAAGCAGTCATTGCCTAATTCATATCTTACTGCATCCATAGGTAGATGAGTACAATTCAGCCTACATAAGCAGTGTGTGCATAATATTATTTGCATGTACAAAGTAGTTAGCCAACTCTTTCAATTCATTCATATTAACTGTACTCTGTAACTCACTTGCTGTCTTCCTTATAGACATTAAGATAAATAAGTTATATTATCATGACTGACAGGTGCTGTGCGTGTACTTATCTTCTGTTCTTAACACCAAATGCCATTCTAAGAATTTAACAATATCATTAGGAAAATAATACTTCATCTCCTCCATGTCTGCTCAGCAATATTCCAAATGGCAAGTAGGATGGAACTATCCAGCAATCCCATGCCTCCCTTCTTTTCTGTTTCTTTCTGTCTCTGCTTTTATCTCATTCTGTCTTTCTCTCTATCTCCTCTTTTAATGAGCCCATCTTCCTGTCTTTTTAGAGGAGGCACAAAAGCTGATTTCCACATCTGGCTAGGCAAACTGAATTTAGAGGCATGAGGTCAGGGAGGAGGAGATGTTTTTTGTCAACATTTCCCTCTCTGATAGAATGATCTTTCTTAAAAATAGGTCTCCTCTGGGTGTGCTTTTCATTGCTTCCTTTAGTACTGTTTACCAAGTATGATATAGTAATTGTACACTAAAATTACACAGGTTTTATAGAAATTGAATTTCAAGTTTTTCTTAGTATTTATCAGTATCGAGTCAATTGTGAAAACCATATTTTCAAGGAATAAAAACTGACGGGAAACATTTCTGAAATATAAATCAGCCACCATCTGTTTCTAAAACTACATACATTATATAATAATCATTTAAGAGATCAACAGTCCCAGATCCAGTTTATGAAATAATCATATGAAATAGAAAGGTTTGATTTATATGAAGGCTGGTATCCTCTGATTATATCTTCCTTTTGCTAAACCTTTGCCCTTTCTCCCCTGCTTTTATGGTGTATAATTTTTCCACTGTATTATCAGCAAGGATTTAAGTCCCTTCCTGCTTAAGACATGTCTAATCTTTTCATACCGCATGTGGCAAGTTTTTGAATTATTATTTGGGATCCTATACAATGCTTTTAAAGCAGTTTAATCATGAAAAATGTTAAAGGGGACCACATACAGGCTTGAGGGCCTGAGTTAGAATAGGAAGCCTATTTATTGGACCATAACCCAATTATCTGCAAAATCCTTTTTATATTTAAGAGTTGTAAGTAATATCCCTAAGTTTATTATGTTCCTTACACTGAAAGATGAGTAAAAACAACATCCCAAGTTGAGTGACTTTAGAATATATTATATAGAGTTATGGCTGCATTTGCTTTTTTCTTCCTTCTGTGGATTATTTTTATTTAAAAAAATTCTAATAGGGTCTACAGATATGGTAGTTATACACAAAAGAGAAGAGTTCATACCCTATCTTTAAATATTACTACATGAATCCAAGAACAGGTTCTTTGACCATTGAAACTTCAGTTTTCTGAAGTCTATAAATTATAGCTTTTATTTAGTGTATCTCTTCCTGGGTTGGGAAGATGAATTGGGTAATATAAGGGAAACCCATTGGTCTGGACTAGCATCTGGTAGACAGAGAATAGAAGGAAATTACCTGACCTCCTCAAGATCAAAAGAGGACATAATTCCAACTGCATTGCCTTGGAAAATGAGTGAGATATTCAGTAGGGTAATCACGTGGGAAAATAAGGCTAATATAATAATTTATTTATAGTCTGCAACTGACTTGTTTACTATACAACCAGCACTTTTATATACTTCATTATATTTTTCCCTAATTAGCCTTTACTTACAATTTATCAGAGAGTTATATACTGTCTTGTCCTCTAATTTTGCCTATCATGCACCTTTATAGCCCTGACTAAAATTTGAAGCCTTGTGATCAGAAAACACAGTATTATCTCATAAATGTGCCACAGCATTGCTACTTTATGAATATTAATTGGCTAAAAGATGCCAGTAGAATATGATTTATATTAATGTGTAAGGGAGATACGTAATATTAGTTATATTTATTTTGTATGGTTTTATGAATTAAGCAAACCAACTTCATTATAGTTATGTCCAGCTCATTTCTTTTACCACTTGAGCTGGTTTACAATTATTAACTGAACTATAATGTGATTTGAGTGGATAATTTGGATGACTGTGATGGTAGAGTTGAACACTAGCCAATTATGGTTATGTGGTCATGTGCATGGCTAGATAAAAATACTAGAAATAAGTAAGGATAAGCATTGACATTCTGTCTTTTTTGGTAACATACAGATACTGATATCATTTTTAAAAATCTCAAAGCATAATATATTTTCAAGTATTACAAATATAAGATGGGAAACATAAAAAAAGTTTATGCTTTGACATCCTTAACAACAGAAGGCTTAAGAAATTGATTTGGATTTAATGGTCAGTTAGGCAAGGTATTTTTATAGTGGTGTATATTAGTGGAAGAATTAGAGGTAGGCTTAAAAGGAGGGCATATTTAATGACCAGGAGAAGAGTTCAAAGCAAATATAAGTCACAGTGTTCTTTCATGACTTACTCAATAATTATTTTATGTTAAGTTCTAGACCTGCACTGTCCAGTAGAATAACTACTACCTGCATACATCTATTTAAATTTAAATGCATAAAATAAAACTTAAGGTATATTTTCTCAGTCACAATAACTACATTTCAACCATTCAATAGCATTTAAAGTTTAATTAATATTATAAACTAAACAATTCAGCTCCTCAGTTTTATTATCTACTAACTCCTGTATTGGACAGTGCAGAACACAGTTCTATTATTTCAGGAAGTTCTGTTGATCACCAGCATTCTAATCCGTGCGATAGTAAAGGAGCAACCAAAAGGCAATCAGATACTGTCCTAATTCTCAAGGAACTAGTCACTTAGTGGAAAACCCCCTTTAAGAATAATTCATTAAAAATACCCCCTTGAATTAAAAATTAATGTGTATTGAATAGATAAATAATATTTATTTTAAAAGATCAGAGAACCTGAACACATTCTCTGGTTATATAGTTAAAGTTACTTAAATATTTTCCCATATTAAAAAAATGAGAGTATCTTACAAAGCATAGTTGAAAGAGAAGAACAAAAATAGCTAGTTACTTAGGCTAAAAAGTAGTACAATGTTAAGTTCCATTTCCTTGAAAAGCTTCTGCCTATACTATATTCTTCCATTTTGAGCATACAGAATAATACAGGCTTCTTTAGTTGGTGTAAACAAACATCTAGAAAAGCTATCTAGTTCATAGAAAATAGTATCAGGAAATGGTACTTATTTCTTACTGACGGGGTCTGAAGAAAGGGAACATGAAAATGTCAAAAGGTTTCCTAAGTAGACTTATTTGGGGATTAATTATTTTGTATGGTTATGTACACTACTGAAAATGAAAGCCAGTTGCTTGCTAAACTGAATTAGAGAAAAAGCCATCTTGAGCATCTTCAGGGAAATTGTCATCATCCTGGGGAGGCTGAATAAAACTCTATTCAAAAGGTAAAACAGCTGAGCTGACCTGTTTTAGGGAACTCCTTCTATGGAGAGCTCATAAACAGGAATAGGGAGGAGTAAAGACAGAAAATGAACGTGGCATTTTACCATGTATGTATTTTTACATTCCTTTGCCTTGACAGCACTTATCTGTATAGTCCATAAGGATTTGTTTCATCAAAAATATTAATGTGTCAAACCTTCTATAAAGTTCTGGGGACAGAAAGTAAAGTGAGAAGGGAATGATGATTTCTGCCTTAGCCTCTTTTTTTTTTTTTTTTTTTTTTTTTTTTTTTTTTTTTTTTTTTTTTTTTTTTTTTTTTGGTACTGGGGGTTGAACCCAGGGCCTCACGCTTGTATCCTCTGCAAGTGCTGGACCACTGAGCTGTGCCCTCAGCCCATTTTTTTACTTTTTGAGACAGGTAAGTTACGTAGACTGCCTCTGGTCTTGAACTTGCCATCCTCATGTCTCCACCTCCCAAGCCATTGGGATTATAGTGTGTGCCACCATGCCCGGATCAGCCTCTTTCTGCTTCTGTAACAAAATACCTAAGACTTGGTAATTTATGAAGAGCAGAAATATATTTCCCACAGTCCTGGAAACTGTGACTTCTAAAATCAAGGCAATGGCATTTCTAATGTCTATTTAGAGCTGCTCTTTGCTTCAAAGATGGGATTGCTGCTGCATCCTCCAAAGGATGTATACACTGTGTCCTCGCATTGAAGAGGGACAGAAAGGCAAGAGGGACAGGAGTTAGCTATTTTCCTCCACCCCTTTCCTAAGGCACTAATCCTTTAATTATGATTGCACTCCCATGTCTTAATCGTCTCCTAAAAAGACCTACCCCATAACATTGTTTCTTTGGGAATGCAGTTTCAACATGAATTTTAGAGGAACAACAAACATTTAAACTCTAGAAAAACTGAAGAAATTAGGGATAAAAATTTTAGTGAAAATATATCTGTGAAATAAACTGCCATACTGTGGGATCAAATGTATTTTCTTTCTTTTTTTCTTTCTTTCTTTCTTTTTAGTATTGGGCATTGAACCCAGGGCCTCACACTTTCATGTTCTGCAAGTGCTGTACCACTGAGCTGCACCCTCAGCACATTTTTTTATTTTTTGAGACAGGGTCTCACTAAATTACACAGACTGCCTCTAGTCTCAAATTTGGGATCCTCTTACTTCTGCCTCCCAAGTCACTGGGATACAGGCATGTGCCACCTTGCCCAGCTCTCCTCTTTTTAACTTAAAGTTAGTGGTACAAGTAATTAGCATACAGTTAATGTATAATTTGATGCACAAAACACATTGGCTTTTAATATGAAGTGTTTTTTGTGTGTTTTAGGAAGGGTCACAGTAAGAAAGATAACATGTGCTGGGTGTGATGACAGATACTTGTAATGCCAGCACTCTGGAAACTAAAACAGGAGGCTCTTGAATTTGAGGCCAGTCTGCACTAGAAAGCAAGAAGCTGTTGGGGAGAAAAAATTATCATGAAATAATATGATTTAACACCCAACCAAAATTAAATGAGGCTTACTTTTAAATCACTTCAGTGTTTTATGGACTCTTTTTCTACAAATTTTATTCTGCCTGCTATAAAAATAGTAAATATCACATGTTACCAAAAACTCAATATGACAAATTATTGTTCTCTAAGTCCAAAGTTGCTGCATTATATTATTTTAATAAAGTTATTATTTCTACTTTGGAGGAGCAGACATGAGCACAGCTGCTTCCTCTCCTATGGAAACTCTTTGCTGCTTTAGTCCAATCTTTTCCCACTGGGATGAGGTCCAAATTAATAAAGAATTGGATTGGGATTCAACTTCTGATCACAAGATATTTTACAGGTAGGGAGAATTGCCTTGGGTCGTAATAGTTTTAAGGTGATGAAAATTACTGCTTGTAGTCATAAGTTCTAAAATCAAAGCTCAAATGTTTCCATTAGTTTCTGGAAGGAAGTGATTGCAGATTTTTATCATCTCAAAGTCAAGCTGTGGAAGTCTAAGCCCATGGTCAATGTATGTAGGTAAGTCATACATTGTCACCTTATTTAAATGTGTAATTGATCTTGCAGTGATTCCAAATGAAAACAGAATGAAAGATGTTTAAGAATAACTTTTCAGAAGTGAGGCTGGGTTTGAATTCTGTCTTTCTCATTTACTAGCTATGCATGATAATTTAGATTTTGTAAGTCGATTTCCTCATATGTAAAATGAACGTAATATCTACCTTGAAGGGATGTTGAAAGACTAAAAGGAAACCTGTAAAATGGGAATGCAACAGAATACCTTCAAATGGCAAATCTGATGATGAAGTGAGATACTTACCTTGCACCTAGCACATTTCCAGCCCAAGATAAATGGTAGCTATTGCTATCATTTTCCATTATTCCATGACTTGATTTCAATAATTCTTGATTTTAATAATTTCTCTGAAACATTTCTTCTCCTTTAGAGTATTTTGTAAGTGTGCTCTATTTCCCTTTTAAGATTTTTATAAAACATCTCTAAGAGCAAAAAGCTACTTCTTGCTAATTCATCACATGGCTCAATCTTTTAGCCTGCATGAGCCCATTTTTCCCCCTCTAAATTAGTTTGAACCTTTTCCTGTCATTCATTCTTTCTTAACATCCAACAAATATTCATTGTGTACGCTCAGTGCACTCCGATCTATGTATTGACTCTTGGAATTCAGCAGTAAAGAACAACACAGGAAGTACTTATTCTTATAAAGTTTATACTTCAGTGATGGAGAGGGACAGTAAACAAATAAAAATATAGCATGTGGAAGATCAAAACAGCTTAAGCAGATATAGAATAAGGAGTATAGGTATGATTCAGATAGAATAAGCAGGAAAAGCCTTTCTGAATAAGAAGCATTTAAGAGAACCCCATGGAGAACTTGTAGAAGTGCTGATAGAGGTCTAGGGGAGACATCTCAGCAGAGCTACTAGCAATTGCTAGGACCCAGAAAGGAAGAGCAAAAGGCAGATTGGCTGCAGCAAAGTGAGTCAGAAGGAGCATGGCAGAGGCAGCATTGAGAGGCATCAGGACCTAGTCTTGAAAAATCTTGGAAGCCATGATAGAGAATCTGAGTTTAAGTCTCAGTGGGGAGGCATCTGTGCAGGAGGGGCTGACCTGATCTACTTTTCATGAATAAAATGGAATTAAGGACACTAGAGAGGAGGCTAATATAGTAGCATATTCAAGAGATAGCTTAGGTTTCTCTGATCTTTTTGGAAGAGTTGAGATTTGGCAGGATTCAGGATATCTTTACAAGATGGGAACAAAACATGCTTCTGGGTGCAGGATGAGGGAAAATAAGACAATAAACTTACTGTTAAATTTGGGGCTTTGCAAAGTAGGTAAACAGTAGTTCCATTCATTGGGATCAGAACACTGAGGAAGAAGCCAATTTTGGAGAGTGGGATAGAGGGGAGAGACAGGGGAAACAAACCAGGAATTTTTTTTTAACATGCCAGGTTTGAATGTTAAATTTGTGCATATATTATTTAATTATATTGTGAGATCAAAGCATGTATCTACAGCAGACGGAGGAGAGTGGGCAAGAAAGGAAGATAGATGGGTTTAATATTATCAAAGTACATCATATACATGTATGAAAATGTCATAATAAACCCACTCTTTTGTATAATTGTTGTTGTTGTTGTTAGATGCCTTCGAGTCCTGTTCAACTCATAGCAACCCTCACAGGGTTTTCAATGGCTATTTCGGGATTGCTTTGGGAGTGGATTGCCACATTTTTCTCCCATCTTTGTGGAGCTGGGAATCGAACCTGGGACCTCAGAGACTGTAGAGCGGTGCTCTACCAACTGAGCTAAATTCCAGCCCTTTGTATAATTAATATATGCTAATAAAAATTTTAAGAAGAGCAAAAAGAAGTAAATACCTAATATTTCTTTGAATATGAAAACAAAAAAATAGGGCCAATGGCCAGTGCTGTGTAGTATTCTAAAAGTTGCAAAGATGAACAGTTCCTGGGAAAACTTGGGAGACTTTCCCTTATCATAAGCTGTAAAACACCTCTATCCTACATGTCCCCAATGGAAGCACTACATGGGAAAGCACAATATCATGCTTAGAAGATGCTCAAATACTAGTCAATCACAGAGAAGCCTCCTTTATGAACCCTCCTATTAGGCTTGTGAAGTGTAATTTGATGTGACTGATATCAGAAAGGAGAATTGACTAAAAAGAAGCCTTAGGTCTACAGTCAAGTCTTCCAGCTGCCAAGGAACCTGTTCAAAATGGGCAAGTCACTGCCAACATAAGTGTTAGCTGAAAGCCAGCTTGTTTTTTGATGTGCACTTTGCCTGCATTCATTAAACAGGAGGTAGAATTTAAATAGGATGTTAATTCAGAGATTATCTACAGGTCAGCTCTCATTCTATGACTGTATCAGAAGTATACAAGCAGAAGCCTTGCTTAGGGCCAAGTGAGGGTCACAAAATTAAGGGGGAATTTAGCTTTTGGCTTCCAACATCCCTTTCCTTTACCATTTCCTTTCTATTAAGTTAGTGCACCCAGAGAACAAAATAGTTACCCCTTGGTCTCAAACATACTGTTAAAGTCATAAAAACACTTTGAGATGATAGCATCCCACCATTTAACTTTACAAATGGTAAACTCAGGAACCAGAGATCCTGAGGCCAGTCACAGAATGTAGAAATAAACTGGGGTATCACCAGTCTTTTATGTTATGTCTAGATTCCTAGTTTACACTTTATATTAAATAGCAAGCTTGAAAGAATTTCAATTGCTCTTCCTGAGAATGGAAACCACATTAAGAAAGTAAGCGAAAGGACTAGGTTCTAGACTGGGATATTATTGATATTTTACTCTACACTTTTGAGGAAGTCAGTTATACTTTGTGATTCTCAATTTATTCTTAGAGATCATACAACTTACATTAATTCCCTAAGCTGCCTTAACAAACTACCACAAACTGAGTAGCTTAAAGCAATGGGTATGTATTCTCTCAGCATTCTGGAGTCTCCGAGTCTGGAATCCAATCAGGGCCATGCCCCTCTGCATATAGTAAGGAACAAGCCTTCCTTGTCTCCTCCAGGCTTTGAGCTGTTGCTGGCAATCCTTGGCATTTCTTAGCTAGCATCTGCATCACTCTAATCTCTGTCTACATCTTCACATGGTCTTGTCTCCCTGTGTTTGGGTCTTTGTGTGTTTTCCCTTCTTCTTATAAGGACATCAGTCATATTGTATTTAGGATTCATCTTAATTCATGCTGAATTTATCATTACTAATTGGATTTTGCTCAGTTGATAGAGCACCACTCTGCACTCTCTGAGGCCCCAAGTTCGATTCCCAACACCATAAAAATGGGAGAAGGATGTGGCAATCCACTCCCAAGGCAATTCTGAAACAATAAGCCATTGAAAACCCTATGAGGGTTGCTATGACTCAGACACAACTCAACAGCACCTAACAACAACAAATGTATGTGAAAAGACCATGCTCCAAATAAGGCTACATTCTGAGGTTCTAAGACTATATGAATTTTGGAGGGATATAATTCAATACAGTGTACTGCCTTATGAATAAGACAAATTGGGTGGGTGCTGTGGTACACATGTTAGGTAACTCAGGAGGTGCAACGAGGAGGATTGTAAATTCAAGCCCAGAGGCAAGACCCCGACTCAAAAAGAACAAATTAAAAATGGTCTGAGGGTGCAGCCCAGTGGTATAGCACTCGCAAAGCATGTAAGACTCTGGGTTTGAACCCTAGTTGTTGTTGTTAGTTGACTTTGAGTTGGTATCTGACTCATAGCAACCCTATATACAAAAGGGGAAAAGGTATTGTTGCTGCTTCTCTGCTGTTCATAGGGTTTTCGATGGCTAATTGTTTTGGGGAGTGGGCTGCCAGGTCCTTCTCCCAAGCCTATAGCAAGCACCTGGTATTCCCAGGCAATCTCCTATGAAAGTACTAACCAGGCCTCACCCTGCTTAGCTTCTGAGATCTGACAGGATTGGACAACACAGTGATACAGCTACAGGCTACTATTGTCAGTGCTTCTCTGCCATTCATAGGGTTTTCAATGGCTGATTGATATTTGGGAATGGGTACCTTGGTCTGTCTCCCAAGCCTACAGTATCTGGTATTCCCAGGTGGTTTCCCATCCATGTACTAACCAGGCCTGACTCTGCTTAGCTTCCAAGATCTGACAGGGTATGAAGCCACAGGGATACGGCTACAGGTGAATTCTGGGTTTAAGCCATAAGTATCTCAAAAAAAAAAAAAATTCAGATTGTTAATAAGTTTCAATGTAATCAGATTCAAGAGTATATAAATTATATGTACTCTTAATTAAGAAGTGATCTTTTTCATTTAAAAAATATTTTCATCATTGTCTCTCAAGCAAAGAAGGGATATTGATTTTAAGTGATATCCCCACTGTCCTTAAAATCATATTTGATATACTCCGTCTGCCTCTCTCCAGAATTCTAACCCTGTCTCATGGGCTGTAGGACATAGGACTTCCTGAGTATTAATGATCATAAATTAGTTAGGTGGCCTAGGAATCTAATCAGTAGACAGAGTCCACTAGACACAGAATTTTTTTGAAGGTGCCAGTGAGAACTGTTATTGATATGATCACACACATTTCCACGCTTTGACCTTCAGCCAGTAAAACTCCCATGATTACTTCTTCCCAGGCATTGATGCCAACATCTAGACTCTGATTTTTAACAGGTATGGTCTGAAATAGTAATTATTTGTCATTACTTTAAAATCTGCCAATTTCAGCCCATAGTAATTCCCTGTTGTTGTTGTTGTTAGGTGCCATCGAGTCGGTATCCGACTCATAGCGACCCTCATGGGGTTTTCAATGGCTGACTGTTTGGGGATTGTCTTGGGAGTGGATTGCCAGGCCCTTCTCCCATTTTTGCGGTGCTGGGAATTGAACTCGGGACCTCAGAGACTGCAGCACAGCGCTCTACCCACTGAGCTAAATCCCAGCCCCCTGTACCTCTACCATATTCTATGAGCAAGAATTTTGGCCCAACCCAACATCTCCATTAAATGTTACAAATCAAGTGTGTTCTGCTGGGGTTTGAAGCTAGGATAAATATTTATAACACACTGCTAATTGTGTGTGTATGTGTGTATACAAATTAAGATTAACCATAACAATTTTAGAGAAATGGAAAAAATCAAACACCAAGTGCATTTTAAAAATAGTCATTTAATTAGTTAAACTTCTTGCTAGTTCATCTCTACCAACAATTAGTACAGAAAACAGCAATGACAACATAATATTTTAAAACTCTCAACATTAATGACATTAAGTCAACTAGGTGAGTTACACTAACCTTCATGCTGAGGAAAAGATTAGGCATATAATTTCTTTTATTCTAACACTTGTTGTTGTTGTTGTTAGGTGCCATCAAGTTGGTATCCGACTCATAGCGACCCTGATAGGGTTTTCAATGGCTGACTGTTTCGGGATTGCCTTGGGAGTGGATTGCCAAGTCCTTCTTTCATATTCTAACACTTAGGTCTATCTTAATTCAAATCCTTCTACTGCCTTTCAATGAAATAAAAACTAACAGTTACTACTTCAGTTTTTCAAGGAGGTTAATCAGTTTGTCATTCAGTATAAGCTTTCACAAAAACTACTTGAGACTCTCAGAAATGAGTTGATGTTACCTCCTGTGGTATATTGAATTTTGTAACAGTTAAGCACAAATAACATTATAATAGATTTAACATATCACTAATATTTTAGATTGTGCCATTGTTTAAATTTAGCAGCTTAATTAATTTTATCACATTGAATATGATTTGTTTTAGATCTTCAGTGTTCTTATTGTATGTTTGCCACTGTCTTGAAATATTGAATTTTCCCTGATTCCTGTCTAGAATTTTTTTAGATTAGTCTACTAGCATTGCCTATATTTGCAGTGTTTAATAGGGAGTAACTAGCCATAATGGTCATTGAACATTTGAAATGTGGCTTGATTCAATTGAAGTGTGATGCAAGTATAAAATATACACATCATGTTAAAGATTTAGTATGAAAAATAATGTAGCCAGGTGCGGTGGTGCACACCTATAATCCCAGGGGCTCCAGAGGCAGAGGCAGGAGGATTGCAAATTTGAGACCAGAGGCAGTCTGCATAACTTAGTGAGACCCTGTCTCAAAAAGTAAAAAAAATGGGCTGGGGGCATAGCTCAGTGGTCCAGCACTTGCAGATCATGCAGAAATCAGACCCTGGGTTCAACCCCCTGTACCATAAAAATAAATAAATAAATAAATAAATAAATAAATAAATAAATAAATAAATAAAATAAAAATAGAATAGACTCACATTTTATATTATTTAAGTTTTGAAGTGACAATATTTTAGATACTTATTTCATTTTCACTTTTAAATGTGCCTACTGGCAAACTTAAGTTACATATGAGCATTCATGGGTCATATTATATGTCTTTTAGACAGTGATGTCTTACATGTATATTCTTCTGTCTTATACCTGTCAAGAATTTTGAAATGTTGCCAGTTTTACATTAAATTGAGTTTCAAAGTTATTGAAATGCAATGGTTGAATTTAACTGTTCTCAGAGAACTCTTTCTGAGTTATCTAACATTCATATTTCACCATTACTTTTACATTACTACGTATTTATTCCACATCATAATTAATAATCTCTGAACACAAGTTGAAGCAATTTCTTTCCAAATAACCTGACACTTTATTGCATCAATGGAAATAAAAGCAAAGGGATGAGGCTGGGGAAAGAAAAGGGAATTTTTGATCATCAGCAGCATATCAGTGCTCCTGTATTCAGTTTTACTTACAGTCACTCTTCAACTTTTGTAAGAAGATTTACTGCCAAAGTCTGCCTTCCTGCTGCTATCTCTGAACAAGCCCAAATCTTCCAAGTGGTTAATAAACTTCTTATCTTTTGAATACTGAAAATAAAATAAACTTAATCCTCAGGGTGGTTCACTTAGCAGACTGGGAGCCTTTTAGATGCTTCCTCAAGATACAGGACAACTAGGTCCTCTGCTGTGTGTGATTATCAGTCTTTCTCTTGCATGCACGTATGTGTAAGGGCATTAAAGGTGCTTCTAGTGATAAATGTCAATGGAATCACAAGTGAATATTAATTTCAGGATTGCCAAGGTCATACATGTACCCAGGTTTATTGTTATTGGACTTTTTATTGTTGCTGCTGCTAGGAATGATATTTAATCTTGGGCTCTTTTTCCCAAGTGTCAAGAAAGCAAGTGAGCAAAATCTTTCAATATTCATTCATTGCTCAGAAGAAAAGTGCCTTAGCACAGTCTGCTCTGTTAATTGGGGTATTTTGAATGGCTTTAAAAAGATCAAGGTGTGGGCTTAAAGGAGCTATGTTAGGTGGAAGCAGAACAAACAGATGATCACAAGATCCGGAGAGCAGCTGATATTCCTGAAAAGAAACTGGCTATATACAGAAAAAGAAAGAAGATTGTGTAGGCAATAAAGAGAGCAAACTGTCTGTGATGAGGCCATTCATAGAAGTAGGGTGTAAAATTAACTTGCTGCGAGTCCAGGAAATTAACAGAGAAGGAAAGATTGAGAAAAATATTAGGTTATGATTGTCTATAAGGGGATAAATAACTAGCTGGACATCTCTATACAAACTCAATGTGGTACAAAACTGATATTTATTCACCCACACAGCTACATACATACACTTGCCTGGGTTAGACTTTCCCGTGTTTCTAATCCCAAAAACCAATCCCCAAATCACCCAGCTTTTAGGTCAGGACTGTAGGAGTCCTGGTCTCCCCACACACATTTAAATTCACTCTTTATGTGACAGACAGAACACAAAATTCTTAAAACCATCCATTTCTTTCTCATTCTTAGAATAAAAGATCAAAATCCTCCTGAGGCCTTTTACCCTTTTATGGTCTGGCCCCTGGCAATCTCTCCCACCTCATTTGGACTACACTCCTCCTGCCCCCTTGCGTTCTGTCTCCCTGGACTGTTAGTTCTATGGGAATTTTCATTGTTTCCCCCATCCACTCTCACAGTGCCAGGTACACTAAAAATTAATTAATATTTATTGAGCATTTCCTTGGGCCATGCACTATTCATAAATTATTTATTATTAATCTTCACAATAAATCTACAAACTTTGAAGCATAAGGAAATTTTATCACAAAGATGTTAAGAAATTTGACCGTGGCCACTTAGCTGAGTGAATGTTCTATATTTGAAAACAGGGTTCCTAACTCTGGAGGCTCCTCTCTTTTCTACTGGTCTCTGTTACCAAAGATTTATCAGATGAGATCTTCTGGCATTTCCTGCCTCACAGTAGTCCACAAGTCTGACTTCTGTGAAATTTATGTGGTAGGAGAATATAGTTTTAAATTTCTCCCTTAATTTATAGCCTCTCCCCAAAGAGCCAGTTTACCCAACACTGTTGCTTATCTTTTAAAGTCTGGAAATAGGTAAACAATAAATTTCTTCCCCAAAGAGATGGTATCTTTAAAGTTAGGATCATTATATGTTGTTATGTAGAAAAATCTGCCCACTTGACTGTCTGAAAAAGATTGCTGCTTCTTCCTCTTCTATTAAATGGTAGCAGCACTCTTTTATAAAAGCAACCCATACATGTCATTTATTGCTCTATTAAGACTACAAACATCAGGTATTGATTCTTCCCATACTGACCACAGTACAACTTTAAGAACATTTGCTGGATTTTAGCTACATTATCACCATGGGAAACACTCTGTATTGTGGATAAGCTGAAGACACGGGCTTGTTCAATGCCTATTTATTTATAGATAGCTGAGATTTTTGTGTGAAGAAATACAGTATTGAAGTACACATGAGTCTCAAATCAGTGTAAAACAAGCAAGAGGCCAGCAAATACCCTTCCTGGGAGTTTTGGCTTGTCACTCTTCCATAACCATAAGAATGCAACATCAGTGTATGAACTGCCTATTATGGAAATAAAACAACAAAACTATGTATTACATAGGAGGAGTTGGAAAAGGTCAACTTGTACTTGTAATGACACTTTTGGCAAATCTCAGCTTTTTCATGAGGCTTTTTTTTTTTCTGGTATTGGAGGTTTGAACCAGTCTTGCACATGGTAAGCAAGTGATTTACCACTGAGCCACAGCTGCAGTCCTTTAAAAAAAAAAAAAAAAAAAGAAAAATTTATCTTGAGACAGGGTCTCACCAAGTTGTGGAGGCTGCCCCTAGCCTTGAACCTGTGATCCTCCTGCCTCAGCCTCTAGAGTCACTGGTATTACAAGCATGTGCCATCATGGCCAGCTACTCATGAGGCATTCTCTTGGCCAACATTAGTTTGTAAACATAATCTTGGTCAGGACTTACACTATAACTTATTAGGCATCTGTGAAATACAACATTTCTCATCTCCCCTCATATATATCATCTCTTCATGTTCTTCTAATAATCATGGGAATTAAGACAAGAAAATACTCTAATTGTCTAGGGAGGGAACCAAAATTTGGAGTTTGTTAGGGAATTTGATTTCAGGTATCAATAATATTAGCTATCATATTATTTTCAGCACATTCTTTTCTATGTAATCTTCTGTAACCATTATAATAATTCTGTGATACAGAAATTATGAAACCCTGAAAAAACCATGCTCAGAGTATTTATGTAACTTGGCCCAGGGATAAACGGTTATAGAATAGGAGAAGGATTTTTAATTCAAAATCAAAACTAAGATGTTTCATTCCTACTTGAGGTATTTTCACCTCTTATTTATCCCAGAGATCATTCCTATGGTTTCACTATTTCTATTTAACATTTCTCAAAAGTGCTCCACAATTTATTTGAAAAATTTATTTGAAAATTAGAATATTCTTTTGTGAACACTGGCATTTAAACTGAATTTTTAGACAAGCATTTTCATGAAAAAATGGGTGAAATTTTAGTTCTTCTTTAAGTGTAATGAGAAACACTACATTCTCCTCAGACTGATATAACATTCCTTGATTTGTTGATTATACTTGACAAAATAAAAAAAAACAATTTAATGACAATTCTGTGCTTTAGGGAAAAGTGGATTGCTTCCTCAATATAAGATAAATATTGTCATCTTTAATTTAGTTCACTTTGGAATTGTTGTTTTTGTTGTTATTAGGTGCTGTGGAGTAAGGTCTGACTCATAGCAACCCTGTGTGCAACAGAACAAAACATGCCTTATACTGTGCCATGCCCAGCACTACTGTCAATGTGTCTCTGCTATTCGTAGGGTTTTCGATGGCTAGTCATAGTATTTTCAATGGCAGATTGATGGGAGAGTGGATTGCCAGGTCCTTCTCCCTATCCTTCAGGACCTGGTATTTGGAATTATTCTCATTATTTTTACTTGAAGGTCTCATCCTCTGAAACCTTCTTCAAGCAACATCATAGTTTTTCTCTCTATTTGCCAACTCATGAGGTTAGTCCTTCATCCTTGAACAATATGTGCCTATTTCCATCACTGATCATTCTTGGTTATTCTTCAAGAAATGTTCTTATCCAAATTCCCCGTTACCATCTCTGATAACTATATACTCATTGCTAGATCTATTTCTGGCATTTCTTTATACTCAATTTTCTGCCATTAGATTTGATTATAATTGTATATTATTTATCTCTAGGGATTTTTTTCTCTGTTTTAATATGTTCTTTGAAATTTTCTTTCATAATAAAATACTTCACAGTAATGGAGAAAGTACTGGATGCTAAACAAAGTATGATTAAATTTTAAAATCAGCTGATATGTTTTAGTCTAAACTTTTGAATCACTATGGAAAGTAATCAGACCCAAATTATTTTGGGGAAACATCTTCTTAAAGTCAGTATGATTAGGATTAAATGATATCAAGCCATCAGTAATATGGAAACATAATGTGTAACATGTAAAGTACATTTAGCTAAAACTTGTTTTATTTCCAATATTTGGTATTTTAGGAAGTTTTTCTAGATCATGAAAACATTGGTCTTCGACATTACTTAGAAGCCCTCAGTTTAAATGGTTTGCAATCTCAACTGTACAGTCAAGAATCTTCATAACAATTTACATTTCTAGACATGACCTTTATTTTCAAAAGTGAAATTCAAAATACTTTACATACTTCATCAAGATATTTTAAAACTTAATTGTGTTAGTGAAAAATCTGAATAACCTTCATAAAAAGATCTTGTCTTGCGGTCAATTCTTATGATCACTTTTATTATCATGCCACTTCAGGTTCTAGGTTGAGTCACAAGAATTCTACCTCCAGGAGTATTTTGTTCAGAGAGAATTCTTAGAACTGTTTATATTAGACTGTAGAAAATATTCATCAGTTAATATATTAGTATATAGAGCCAGGCATGGTGGCACATACCTATAATCCCAGCAACTTGGGAGGCTGAGGCAGGTTGGAGACCAGAGGCAATCTGTGTAATTTAAAGGGACCCTGTCTCAAAGAGTAAAAAAGAAAAATGGATTGGGAGTTCAGTTCACTGGTCCAGCACTTGCTAAACATGCAAACACAAGGCCCTGGGTTCAACCAGGGCCACAAAATTGTGTGTGTGTGTGTGTGTGTGTGTGTGTGTGTGTGTGTGTGTGTAATCTCTGTGTATAAGTAATATGTAAATTATATGACATACATATCACACATGTGTATGTCTTTATCTGTGTCTAATTTCTATATATTTATATATTTCTCTATGTATAATGGCACATATGACTATAACATGATTTAGCAGATAGTAACTATTAAAACCAAAAGCAAAATAATCAGGCAATAACTGATTTCTACAATCCAATTTTGTCAGGTTCTTGTGGTTTTACAATAGAAACCTACCCACAGTTTTTGCATGTTCTTTGCAAAATTACTGTTGTATCTCCTAACTATGTATAGTTCACTCAAGAAGAGGTGTCATTATGCTAATAATTACATTGCCTGCAGGCTTTTTGATGTTACGTTACCCATACAGAATAGAAACAGATTTCACAAAAATATCATTGAAGCTTATAACTACAGGAGGAAAAAAAATCAAGGAAGCAATCAAAGCATGCACTTTATTATTAATAAATGCAAGTAGTTTCAGAAATGGTATGCATTTCAAACATGTTCATTGAGGAAATCATCAGCAATAGAAGCTGCTGCTTAAAGGAAGAGAGTTTGTGGATTAAGTCCATTTGGATCACTCTAGATAATTGCTTAGGTTCCATGTTTTCCATCTTTGAAAATAGGCTCCAGGATCATTTTTAAGTTAGTAAACAGATAAAGATAGAATCATCCTCGGAATTTTGATTGGAGTTGAGGGCCTGCGAATTATAGGTCATTAATTGAATGACAACACATGTGACAGTTTTTCCAAGACTACCGTTACTTTAGTCCTTTAAAGAAGATGACTTAAATTGATGAGTTAGGAACATTGAAACTGACTTACTACACAGTCATTTAAAAAAAAAAAAACTTTAAATATTCAAATGTTCAACTCTTTATTCTCTGACACTAACATTTGTCTTCATTTTGGGCTTCCAGCTGAGAAACATCAGAATAATGGCTGAGAGACATCAAGCTTCATTCGGTATTATTAACACAGTGACATGCCTTGATCCTTCTAAAGCTCTTTCTTTGAAACCTCTATATTCACATTCTTATTTCAACTCACAAGATTTTTTTGAGAAATATATATATGTAAATCATACTTTAAGTTTTGGAAATTGGGAAGGCAGATGGGTAGATACCTTATTGGAAACAAAAAGGAAAGAAAAAGGGGGAAATTAATTCATGTATGCTATATGATTTCTTGATCAACAGGACCCATAATATCTTATAAAACTTAAAATTTCATTGAATTAAACCAGATTGATTCAAATGCCTATGACATACTCATGACTTGAAAAGTTACTTAAAATAATCATTATTTGAAAAGTGAAATAGAAGTCAAGTTGACAAACATTCAGCCTTGGAAACACTAGCATTGGATTAAAAGTTAAAGATTACCTTTTAAAGTGACATTGTTATAATATTTCTCATCCTAATTAAATTGTCAATCACTCTAAGTGATTTGATGAGCAAGAATAACTGAATTTCAGAAACAAAAGAAACTAAAGATATTATACATTCCCAAGTGAGGAATCATAGACTCTAATGATATAAACTATGGACTATATATCTTAAAAATATACATATTACTTTTTAAATATGTACATAAATTTTCAGGGGATTCATAGCCTCCTTAATGTCATTAATAGATCCCTATCATAGATTAGAGACAATAATACTGTACCTCCTGTTACCTATTAATTAATTGTAACTCATTAAACATCCTCTCTTTCTCTTTCTCTCTCTCATACACACACTCATGTTATCAATATAATTACAATGTATATAACTAATCAAGCTTTATTAAAGATTTGTTAAAGATTTGGATAAATTTTACATGCCATTTTTCAAGTTAATACACAACAACATCTCATTATAAAGTGCTTTTTTACACTATAAGTTT
>VMDO01008211.1:0-85638 GCA_007922755.1 Pedetes capensis | reverse complement strand
TGCCAACTCAGTTTATTGAAAGTTTCATATCAGCATCTCTGTTAATCTCTCAGTGGAAGTTTTTTAAAGGCTGACAAAAGAGGTCCATGCTAAATCTGTAGACTATTGCAACTTTGTACTAGTCTTTGAAATCTAACAAAATGGGTTTCTAAACAATGAATATACAGTAGCAACAATGCCAACAGATTTAGGCAGCCATCTGGTGTAATTATTCAGGATCCCTAAAAATAGGCTGTATGAAAACGTGTAAATTCTTTCCTGATATAATTCCGTCTCTTTAACAACACATGAGCTATTGGAGTGAGAGAGCGGAAAGACTTTCAGTGGGCAAGTCTAGTTGTTTCTTTTATCATGCAAAAAAGAATAAAAAACTCACATTTAAAAATCATGTTGCATATCCCCAACTACCAATATCAAAATTATCACACTGCTGCCCTTTCTTTCCCTTGTGAGCACTTTTGTTGTTGTTAGGTGCCATCCCATCAGTGTCTGACTCATCATGATCCTACATACAACAAGAGAAATACAATTGTCAGTGCTTCTGTGCTATTCATAGGGTTTTCAGTGGCTGATTATCTTTTGGGAGTGGTTTGCTGGGTCCTCTTCCCAAGCCTACAGCAGCTGGTGTGTGATACATAGTGACCCTACATGCAACAGGTGAAACACTATTGTCAGTGCTTCTCTGCTATTCGTAGGGTTTTCAACTGCTGATTGATTTTTGGGAGTGGGCTGCTGGATTCTCTTCCCAAGCCTACAGCACCTGGTGTTCCCAGGTGGTCTCCCATCCAAGTACTAACCAGGCCTGACCCTGCTTAGCTTCCGAGATCTGAGGGGATCAGATGCCACAGTGGTTCAGTGCAGGCTTGTGATCACTACTGCTGGCCAGAGTGTACACTTCCTCCTAATGACATCAAAGCGAACAGATTCCTAATTCATCTTTGGCCTCCATCACCTGCCTCCTCCATCAGTTCCTCACATGTTTTTGCAGGCATCATTTACTTGTTCATTCATTCAGTAGCCCTTCTTTTAGGATTGAGATTATTTCATCATTGAGAACAAATTGACTTGTTTCAATCCTCAGTTGAATAATGGTAGAATTTAAGAGGACTGTCCTGGATGTTAGTTGCTTCTTCCTAAATTTGTTCCCTCTAGTATTTCATTCTGGGGTTCTACAGCTCATACATTTCCTCAAGTGGGAGACTGGATCTTTCATGAACTCTTTCCAACCTAACTATCCAGTGTTCTATTAAAATACTCTTTTCAAGCACCTTAGTCATCTATTGTTTCCCTCATTCCCTTTCCTATTTTAATTAGCTTAATCAAGGAGACTAAACTCTGTAATACGAATATATGAAAAAAATATATGTGTGTATATATATATATCACATAGGAATCTTTATGTTCTAATCTGAAGTTATAATGTAATAAAGGAAATATTAATTTTGCCTCACAATTTAGTCACTTGTTAGTAGGTATAAATTCTAAGCTGTCTCTCATTTTTCCAGAGCAGAATTAGCATGGAGTTTCTAAAATTAACTTGGAATAGAGATGAGGGGATGACACATCCTTTTACTGTCTGTTCGCCTTTCTCTATACTTTCTCAAGGTAAGAAAGGGAGAAAGAAATCCACTTAGGCAGGCGGTCACATGGTGGGTGTGACAAGGTGTCTCCCTTCTTCATGATCATCTCTGTCAATTCAGTGTACACAGACAGGAGCCCCTTGGGTGAGACGGGAAAGCACAACCCTTCCTTCTACCATCAATGGTCCTTGTGATATTGAGCTACTGTTTCTCCTGCGCCTGAGGTGGTCATCAGCACCTGTAGCCTCAGTTTGATCCACTGACCTTTCCCAAGCCCTGCAGGATTTACCTTCCCTGCCCTCCAAGAACACAGAGGGTCATGCCATCACCCCCTATCTTCTTTCCTGTTTGCTTTATCTCCTACAGAGATAGGACTCATTGGCAAACCCTGAGGCTTCCCAGCAATCCCCTCTGAAGTCATTATGTCTGCTTTCTTCTTCCCTCTTAACATACACCCTGAACACAGGAAATAACTCTTTGTAGTTGGCCTAATTATGCCCCTCTCAAAGATCCCCCAATTCCCCCAAACATGGAACTGTGTTACCTTACATGGTGTATCAGTCAGGGATCTCCAGAGAAACAGAAATAATAGTGTGTGCACACACATACATATAGGATATAAATAGGTATAGGATGCATGAACACACACACAAGATGCATAGACACATGCATACATATATGCACATATATATAGACATATATAGCCCTAGGTAGCTTTTCATGACTGTAACAAAATGCCTACAATGAACAATGTAAAGGGAGCAAAGTTTTGTTTTTGGCTCAGTGTTTCAGAGGCTTCTGTCCACGGCTGCTTGGTCCTGTTGCTTCTGAGCAGAGCGCCGTGGTGAGGGAGAGTACCGTGGTGAGAACACGCTGTGGAGGAGGTGCCTCATCTCATAGCAGCCAGGAAACAGAGGGAGAGGGAGGAAGAGAGAGGAAGGGGTGAGGATTCTGATATCCCTTTCAAAGGCAGGCTAAGGAGGAAGCCTTTAACACATGGGCATTCAGGGACATTAAAGGTTCAATCTATAGTGTGTGTGTGTGTGTGTGTGTGTGTGTGTGTGTGTGTGTAGAGAGAGAGAGAGAGAAAGAGACAGAGACAGAGACAGAGACAGAGACAGAGACAGAGAGAGAGGATCCAAGGTATTACTCAGCTGATGGTTAGGTGATTGAGGAGGTTGGCAAGTCCCCCCATCTGGCTGGCCTATGGAAGCTGGAGACTTGGGAAGGCTGGTGTATAATTTGATAGACTTAGAGGCAGGGGAATGAGGGCATAGATTCCTATCCACCTCTGGAGGGCGAAGAATAGGGTGCAGAGGGAAAGAGAAGATCAATATTCCAGCTCAAGGAGTCAGAAGAGAGAGGGAGGATCCAAACTCTCTGTATTTTTTGTTTTATTGAGGCCCTCAATTGACTTTATGAGGGCCACTTACATTGGCTGTCTCCTTTGCTCAGTTCACCAATTCACATACTCACTTCTTCCAGAAATGACTCACATACATGCAAAACATAATGTCTTCAGATACCTGAGTGTCCCATGGTCTAGTCAAGTTGATACATGCATTTAGCCATCACATGCGGCAAAAAAGGAAGGTGAAGATATGAATAAGGCTTTGGACCGTGAGGTGGGAGAATCTTCCTGGACTAGACAGATCTAGTCATAAGTGCACTTAAAAGCAGATAAGCTTTAAAAAATGGAACAAGAGATACATAGCCACGTGCCATGGCACACACCTGTCATCCCAGCACTCTGGAAGCTGAGACAGGAAGATCTCGCTTTTGAAGCCACAGAAAGCCTGATCCATTTAGTGAGATTATGTATCAAAATAAAAGGGACTAACAAGAGCTGGGGTGCAGCTTAGTTGTAGAGCACTTTCCTAGCATGAGTGAGGGCCTAGGTTCAACTTCACAGTATTAAAAAGAGAAAAGAAAAAGAAAGAAAAAGAAAAGGAATAAAAGAAAAAAAGAAGAGAGATGTGAAGAAGATGTTATGGGGGAGAACTGCGAGACTCAGCTTGCTGTGGTTAACTCTGAACATGGACAAAGAAAGTGGCTTTTCACAGCCCAGAGAGAACCCTCTAGGGACACTACATGGGAAAGGGGTCTCAGCCACACAGTTGTGAGGAGCAGAATCCTGATAACTCTGAGGAAGGAAGCAGATTCGTCCCCAAGACCCTCCAGAAGAGATCCTGGTTCTGCTGATACACAGTAAAAATAACGCAAAAGTGATCATACTCTGACCTGCACAACTATAAAATTAAAAAAAAACCTGTGTTGCTTTAGGCTGCTAAATCTGTGATGACTTATTACAGCAGCAATCAAGATCTAATACATTCTTTTGATGAGGCCCCTTCCACACTGTAGTTCCATTGTTTCTCCTAAAACGGCACTTGTTATTTGTACACCAGTCAACATCCATCGCAGGTCATCCCCTGAACCAAGAACACAAGAGTTCTTTGTGCCTTTGCTACAAGTTGTGATCTGTAGTTTCCAATTCTAGAAAAGTTCTAGTGTCTTCATTCAAAGCTTCCTCAATACTATCTTCTCATTCCAGAATCTTACCCATTTGGGAGGATTCATTTCATGTATTAACTTCACTGACCCCAGAATGCCCAAATAACTGGTTAATCATTATTTGTGGATGTGTCTGTGAGGATGTTTCCAGAAAAAAAAATGGCATTTTCTTGATGGATAGAGTAAAGCAGATTGGCCTCCTCAATGTGAGTGGGCATCATTTAATTCATGGAGGAGTGAACACAGCAAAAAGGTGGAGGGAGTTTAAATTAACACTGCTTGAGGCAGTGACCTGCCTTTGGTACATCCAGTTCTCAGGCCTTCAAACTCAGATTAATCTATAGAGCCAGCTCCATGGGTCTCCAGTTTGCATAGAGTAAATAATGGGACTTCTCAGCTTTTTTGGTCACTTGAGGTATTAGTTAAAAATAAATCTGTATCTATCTGTTATTCATCTATCCATCTCCTCCAGTTGGTTTTGTTTCTCTGGAGAGCCCTGACTGATATAACACACAATTCTTAATCCCTGAATCATTCTACAATCTTATAGTTCCTTCTCGTACAGAATATGTTTACTAAATATATGTCCCTAAGTTTGTGACAATAGTGCCATGCATGGCACAGTGTCAGGGAGTGTTTCGTTCCATTGTATGACTGGGACACTACAGCACCTAACAACAACGACAAGTTTGATTCATCTCAAAATTTCCCACAAGGTCTTCAAAGGACTCATTAGATATATCTTTCCCCTGTATGTCTGACAGCTTGTAGTTTTGCGGGGGCTTCCATGTTACTGTGATGATGAAAGCTATGCTATAGGTGCCACAGGTATATGAGCAGGACCTCCCATGGTGGACAGGCTTCAGCTGAACTTCCAGACTAAGATAGACTAGGGAGAAGGACCTGGCAGCCTACTCCCGAAACGTCGTCGTTATCGTCATCATCGTCGTCATCGTCGTCGTTGTTAGATGTCATGTAGTTGGTGTCCAACTCATAGTAACCCTATCTACAACAGGTGAAACATTATCGTTAGTGCTTTTCTGGTATTCATAGGGCTTTCAATGGCTCCTTAGCTTTTGGCCAAGCCTACTACACCTGCTGTGCCCAGGCAGTTTCCCATCCAAGTGCTAATCAGGCCTGATGCTGCTTAATTTCCGAGATCTGACAGGATCAGATGCCACAGTGGTATGGTTGCAGGCCCTGAAACAATTAGCTATTGAAAATCCTATGAATAGCAGAGAAGCACTGTCAAATACAGTCAGTAAATGAGCCCCTTGGGATGGAAAGCATTCAAGAAAGGACTATGGAAGAGTTGCCTCCTCAAAGTAGAGTCGATCTTAATGACAGGATTAGAGTTAAACCACAGGGACCTCCTTTAGTGATGTGGCACAATTCAAGATAAACAGAAAACCACTGGTTGCAAAAATGGGCTCAAACATAAAAAGGTCATGTGCATGGGACAGTGTTGGGTACCAAGTTTCCTTCTGCCACACACAGGGTTGCCATGAGTCAGATCTGACTCGAGAGCAGCTAACAACAATTTGTCTTTTGTGAACAAATAAATGGATAAATGAACGAATGAATAAAGAGTACTGAGAATGTTTACTCTTTTTTTCTATCGCTCCTTTTCTTACTTCACACCTTGGTAGCTTTTGTCATAGATTTCCTGCTCCACACTTTAATTCTGATGTAACACATACTTTACTTTCAATAAGTCCTCTTCCAATAGCTTTCCTTCTTCATTCTATATTTGCCACCTCTACTTGTATTGAAATTTTTACATTTCAAATCCATGATTTTATAAATTAACATAAGTGATATTCAGAAAATCCAGTAGATCTCTGTTCTTAGATCTAGCCCTTCACTTTTGTGAAAGGATGAAATGAAGGGCAAAGGATAGGAGATAAAGACAGAGAAAGCATGAAAGTGAGGGAGAAAAAGGGGAAAGAGAGGGAAAATGGAGGAAGAAAGGAAGGAAAGAAAGAAGGAAGGGGGGAATGAAAGAAGGAAGATGGGAAGGAAGGAGGGGTAGGAAGGAAGGAAAGCAGAAAAGAAAAGAAATAAAGGAAAAAGGAAACTTAATTGTAGGGAATGAGAGAGGGTTCCTGCCTTCAGTTTCTATATTCATGTAATAGACACAATATCATGAAAAGTTCAATACTAACCTGAAAATCAAGAAGGGTGGAGTGCACAAAGGACCTGGTATAGGTGTCATACTGTTAGTATCCTTCTCCTATTTCCATTGTTTCATTCTTGCCATACAGAAAATCATGTTAGAAACCCCTTAATTGCTCTAGTGACAGGAAAGTGTCACTAGCAATGGTATGCTAGTAAAGCAGTCCTCCAGGGGAAGAAAGAAATGAAGCAAACTCAAACAAGCCAAAAATTTCTGATTCATGGTATTTACTGACTTCTGTGGCTGCCTCTGTGGGCAGTTTCCAATGCCCAGCATCAGCAGCAGGCTTACAAAATGCCTGCATAGTTAACAATCGACTCTCCTGGTCTTAGTCTGATAAGCTGCATTTCACCACTGGAGCATTCATAACATTTGGGAGACATCTTACCAAATTTAGCCATACATTCTTTATTAATTAAAACATCTCAAACAACAGAGATGCTTTTTAAAGCAAATCATAGGTCCTTGTCCAAATGGGGGATGATTTATTTCAAGCATAAATAGAAACTGGTCTTATTTATTTGGCATAAGACAGAAGCCCAATTGTAAATACCTAAGCTCTGTAGAGTCAACACTTTGGCACTTTAAGTTAGATATGAAGTCAGGATATAAAAGCTGCAATCAAATTTAACCCCTCTATTTCAGAGAATATCATATTGTGTAGCAGGTAAATGAAGCCTTTTGCCTATTATCAGACAGCAGTCAAGCATATATTCTCCAGATATTCAGATGGTTTTGTGTTTACTAGTAAAGGATTTTGAAGGAAAAAAAGCAAATTGCAGCAGACTACTAGTTTTTTAGCCTAAAAGTGAATTGAATTTTAACACCATTTACTGGAATGGAAAAGGCATCATGGGGAGGATTTTAACAGAGTTCTCTTTTGAATATATTAATCATGAAATGGCTGTTAGACATATATCAAGCACTGAGCTTGTTTACAAGACTATGGGTTAACACATAATCTCTGTGTGTCAAGCATACAGTTATTTTAAAAACCTATAAAGTTCAATAAGATCATCAAGGGAATGACATGAGAGAGGAAACTGCCTAAAAATCCGAGCTTTGGGCTACTGAAAAAAGTGCTTGCTGGCATACATGTATATAAATCAATCAAGACAATGAAAGGCAAACACACACACAGACACACACACACAGACACACACACCACATTTGCACAAAGGTTGAAGGGGGAATAGAGGGGAAGAATCACTGACACTGTTATGCCATGGTAGTATATTCCTAGGCCTTGGGAGACTGAGGCAGGAGGATTGTGAGTTCAGTGCCAGCCTTGTCTATGTAGTGAGTTCCAGCCAGCATGAGTTACAGAGTAAGACCCTTGTTAAAACACAACAAGCAAAAACAAAAACAACAAAAAATAACTAATATCAACAGGAAAGCATTTATTAGGTAGCTCAGAACCACTCTATCACTTAATTTTCATAATTTCAAAGTGTTTATAAAAGACAGGAAACCCAACAACAACAACAAAAAAAAATCAGAAATTCCAAGTTGGGAAATATAAGAAAAAATGACGAAAAATGAAGTGAATAAAATGTTCAAAGATAAAGTGAGGGTTCTGTTCTGCTTCACACTGCAGAAAGTTTGAATAAAAATGAGGACTGAGACTGATCTTTGGATTAACCATGAAAAGGTCACTAGTAACCTTGAACAAAGCAGTTTTAAGAGTATGGTGGATAGAAAATCAGGTAGAAATAGTTGCAAGAAAGAGAGGGACTTGAGCATGTGAGTACAATAAGTAGCACTGCTTATCTTACAGTTCTTCTATGAGAACTAGAGGATTTGGGAAGCAGCCACAGTGATGAGAGATCAATGGAGATATTAAAAAGTATTTTTTACTAGTCACTGAGCACTATTATAGATGTTTCAGGAAAGAAAATTGGGTGTTGCTGGAGAAGGGGGTAATTACACGAGTGAGGTACTTTAGTAAGCAAGATATCTTGGGACCTGGTATAGGAGTCAAAGACTGTGTCTTTCACAGCAAGGGCAGCTAGCTTATTGGAATCAGTAAGAAGGTCTAAAAGGTTCAGATGCACATGGACTGGTGAAAGTGAGCATGCAGAGTAGAAATCTCTTCTGGTTTTTCTAGTGAAATGCAGTGGCTTTCATAGTTCACCTTGAAAGAGTGGATGAGACTGAAGAACTTAGGGAGGTTAACTCTGACAAGGAGCCATACATGGCACCAGAGGAAAGAGTGAAAGAGAAGAGAGGTCTTAATGTGAGCAGGACATCAAACCAGATGCAAGCTCCATAGGGTCAGCCCTAACTTTCTATAAGAGGAAGTAGACGGTCAGTTCCTACTGATTCCCACTTGAGCCAGGTTTCAGGTTCTGCACAGTGGTGGGTCCTGAAGTGTTAGAAGGGAGAGGGAGGCTAGACGCGGGATTCAGAGGACCCTGAAGGAGGCCTTCATCCAAGCTCTCTGAGAAAAACAAACCTCTGTGGATCTCCTTTAAAATCACCTGTGATATGTTGATCCCCACATATCTGTCATCTTGTGCTGTGAGGGGTTGCATGTTGGTGTAATGCTGAAAGCTGTGCCACCAGTATCTCAGATACCAGCAGGGCCACCCATGGTGAACAGGTTTCAGCTGAGCATCCAGACTAAAACAAGGGAGAAGTACCTGGCAGCCCAGGTCTGAAACAAGTATCTATTGAAAACCTTAAGAATAGCAGAGAAGCACGATGAGATATAGTGCTAGAAAATGAGCCCCACACACTGGAAGGCATTCAAGAAATAACTGGGGAACTATTGCCTCCTCAAAGTAAAGTCAACCTTAATGATGGGAGTGGTGTAAAGTCCCTAGGACTTCCTTTTGCTGATGTTGTTGTTATTAGGTGCCGTCGAGTCAGTATCCGACTCATAGTGACCCTCATAGGGTTTTCAATGGCTGATTGTTTCAGGATTGCCTTGGAAGTGGATTGCCAGCCCCTTCTCCCATTTGCTGATGTAGCGTGACTGAAGTTGAGAAGAAACAATTTCTGCAACATTGAGCTCAAACATAAAAAGATCATGTGCATTGCATAGTGTTTGGTAGAGTTTTTATCTGTTGTACATAAGGTCACTATGAGTCAAATCTGACTCGATGGTACCCCAATAACAAAACCATTCTGTTGAAGCAAATCATGAAGCTTAAATATTCTATGTAATTATGACAACCTCCAAATTAAATGTACACAATTTACTCTATATGAAATATTTATAGAGCAAAATATAAAAATGATCCACTATCTTAGCCCTTTTCTGCTACTATGGCAAAATATACAATACTGGGTAATTTATAAGCAATGGAAATTATTTCTCACAGTTCTGGAAGCTAAGAAATCCAGGGTCAAGCTTCCAGAATTGGTCTAGTGAGAGCTGCTCCCTACTTCCATAATGGCGCCTAGTTGCACAGATGGGAGGAACACTGCCCTCACCTGCAAGAAGAGCAGCAGAGCGAGCAGAAACTCCCTTCCACCTGAAGCCATCTCATGGGGTTCTCATCCATTCATGGAGGCAGAGAGCTCATGACTCAATCACCTCCCAAAGGCTGCCCCTCTGAATATATTTGCAATGGGGATGAAGTTTCCACATGACTTTTGGAGAGAAGGCATGTAAGCCATAGCTTACATCAGGAGCCCTGGTTCTCTACTCTATGACCTCAACTACATTTCCTCAGCTCATTTCAGGTGGACTGGCTTTTCTGTTCTTCCTTATGCCAGAAAATCTCCAATCAGATGACACGGGGCTATCCTCCTCCCAGCCCTGCTTTGTTGCTACCTTCTCAGAGCCTGCAATATACCCTTCCCCCTTGGTACTGCAGCCAATCTCCTCTCCATCTCCATCCTGTGTACTTGCTGATCTCTTTAAATACCTTTCATATTTCCCAACATTACCATGTGACATACTTTATATTTACCTTACTTGTTATTTATTGCTTGTTCCTTTACTCCTACAATTATATTGTTGTTAGGTGCCCTGGAGTTGAGTCTGACTGGTAGCGACCCTCAGAGTGCTTTCAACGGCTGATTGTTTCCAGATTGCTTTGGGAGTGGATTACTATGTCCTTCTCCTGTTTTTCTGGTGCTGGGAATCGAACCCTGGTCCTCAGAGAGTGCAGAGCAGCTCTTTACCAACTGAGCTACACCCAAGCCCCAATAAAGTGTTGCCCAGGCTGCCCTCAAACTCCTGATCCTCCTGCCTCATCTTCCACAGCTCATTGATGACCGTTGTGTGCCACTTTGATCTGCTACAAGTATATGTCTAAGAAAGCAGAGATTCTGATGACCGTTCAGTCCTCAAAACCTAAAGGAGTCCTTGGCACACAGAAGGTACTTAAAGAATAAATGGAAGCATTAATGAATTTGCAAACCCTGATCTAAGCAATGTTCTTACCTGAGCACAATTCCATTTTAAATGCACTGTGCTTGTGGAATTCAGTTTGATCCGGTTTGCAATTATCTGAATGAAAGAGTTTCCTTTTGTAAGTAATTCTATAAGCCATCCGCTCCCTGGGGGGTGCTTCTATCAGCTCCAAGAGCAAGTTTTGCCACTCATCAGCTGTTTGCCAGAGGACTGAGCACGTCTCTCTGAGCTCAGTGTTGGAAGCCCCTCTTGCCTCCCTCCGGAGAGATTTGCAGTTTTGGGAGGCTTTGGCTCTTGCTTGCTGTAGCACCGTACGTGAGCCATGCCTCAGTGGCAGGAAAGGTCAATGTCACTTACTTGGCATTCCAATATGCACTGACTTCATCTATTTTTCTCCCTCTATTTTTTCAGCCCTTGATGCACGTTAATCCGCTCATTATCTGCCTCCCACTTAGATCAAATCCCCCTTCAACTTTTGTCCTCATTCTGGCCCTGCATTTGCCAGCCTCCCCAGGGACTTTCCAAAAGCCAGGGTTTAAAAACCACACTTTCAGACTCAGCCTCATTTGTCCATCTAAGAACAAAGATAAGTGAACTATTTTCCAAGGAAACAGCACTGCATAGCATCTCCTTTCTAAGAATGCCAGCTCTTGTCTGCAGAAATCTAAGCCTCCGTATTAAATAAGGGAAGGAGCAAGAAAAAAAGCTAACTTTTCGAAAAAATCTGCTTTGTGCCAGAGGTGGTCCCTAGTGCACTTTGTCCATGGTTGATCTCTAATCATGGTCATGAAGACAAAATAGAAGAAAAGGAATGTGCAAAATGCTCTCACACCCAGTGGTCATGGGCTATGGGACAGTAGTCATGGTTTCTGAGATTCCAGAGTCTCGTGATTTGGTTAATGTTGTCTTTGACCACTTCAATTTAAGTTTTTATAGATATGCTAATGCCACTAGACAAATAACTTGAATATTCCCTTGTTTCTGTTCTTTGCTATTTCTACCTGGAATGCGTGACTGACCCCAATCAGTGGCCAGTGTTATTCTTGTCCACCAATGAGATTTCAACCTTTAGTTTGCCTCAACTCTCGTCTTGTTTTTTTTAATCTATAAAAACCCAGGCACCTATGATGCCATATTGGAGCACTTATTCTCAGCAATCATTATTCATGATTCTCAGTGGCCATTCTCATTTTGTCTTGTATAAACTCTTTTTTCTCACACTTAACGCACCTCATCTTGGCATTTTCACTCATTCTTCCAATGGAGTATGACTTATCTCCATGGAAAGCATCGTATTTTAGAAAGGAAGTGAGATTTTGCCACTCCCAGTTTCAAACCCCTTGGCGACTTCCCATAATGAATAGATGAAAAGCCACAATCCTAGTGAGGGGCAACTGGAGTCTGCACATCTTCTTGACCTAATGCTCCATTCTGCTCATCATATAGAGATGAGATTCCATGTCTTCTTCCAAAACCCTTGTTGTCTATACCTTTACTGTTTCTTCTGCACAGTCTCCTCTCACCCATATCCCCTCTTCCAGAACAGCTCAATTCCAGTGCAAGAGGCCCAGTTCCAAGATGCTGAGTCTCCAGAAAGAGAGGCAGACATATCCAGGATTACAGACAGGGCAATTTATCAGGGGACTTACTGACAGAAGTGTGGCCCAGGATGGCAGCAAGTCCAGTTGGCTCCCTGTGATTTGTATCAGAAGAAGAGTCTATATTTCTCAGGACAAAATGGCTTTATCCAAGCTGCAGTGTACCTGATTAGATTAAGCTAATATCAAAGAATCAGGTACATTTCTGGAGCCAGGATCTAGTCATAAAGGTACACATACCACTATAAAGGCTTTGTGTATTTATCATTTTCTGGGAAACTACATAGGAAAAGCCAACTAGTGTTAGCCTAGGGCTATCATGGCAGTTATGACTGAAGGTGGCTGTGATCATTTCAAGCTGAATCCAGCCAATTGGTGTTAGCCTAGAGCAATCGTGGCAGTTATGACTAAAGATGGCTGTGATTATTTCAGGCTGAATCCATACGCACCCCAAGACAACCCCTTGGTTCATAGTCTCTCTTCATTCAGCTATCAACTTCCCAAACAAACCTTATCTAACCACTCTGCAGGATGGCCACTGAGTCTGGAAACAGGGGGCAATGTGTAAACCATCGGTGATCAACTTAACATTCAAACACAATAAAATATGATATTTGGGTTACAAGATTTTATGTCTGCCTGCAGCCGTAGCCCTCTGGCATCTGATCCCATTAGATCTCGGAAGCTAAACAGGGTTCGGCCTGGTTAGTCCTTGGATAGGAGACGACCTGGGAACACCAGGTGCTGTAGGCTTGGCAGACGGACCTGGCAACCCACTCCCAGAAACCAATCCGCCATTGAACACCCTATGAACATCAGAGAAGCACTGACAATAGTGTTTCGCCTTTTGCTTTGTTTGGAGAGTCACTATGAGTTGGATACTGACTTGATGGCACCTAACAACAATAACAGCAACAGATTTTATGTCCACCTTGTATTCAAGTTACCTCCCCTCATGTACTCCTTGCCCTGCTTTGCTTCTGTAAATGTGTATGCTTCAAATGATCTGTTTCCTGAGGATAGGGTCTTGCTTTGTTTTCTCCCAAGTCCGTGGAGTGGAAAAGGCAGGTATAGAATTGGCACTAGTTGAATATGGCTGGAAGAGTTAATGGGACAAGCAGAAGCAGAGAAAATGTAAATAAGTTGCTCAAGTTCACAAAGATACTAAGTGGTTCAGACATGTCTGAGGTAAGTACTCTACCACTGAGCTACACCCCACCTCTCAGGTAATTTCCTTATGGATAGCTCCAAGACGGAAAGGGAGGCTTAAGATCTCAGTTTCTATAGCCTGCCTTGGGGAAGAGAAATTTTAGTTTCTATGGCTAGCCTTGAGGAGAGAGGTATGGTATGAGTCAGGAACTATGGGTGAAAACCAAAAGATATCTTTGCTGCATAAGAATATTTATTTAAAAGTTAACAGTTGGTAAATTCTGTAAAGAAGCTGAGAACAGGAAGCAAAATCCCTTTATGGATAAAAATTCCAAAATATTCCCCTGTACTTTGGGTTATAAACCAGACTGGAGACCCAGACTAGATTCCTCTTGATAGTTTGGCAAAGAATAAAGAAAAAAGAAAAAAAAAGGGAATAAAAAAACGGAAAACTATCTAGAACCAGAGCCATAGTTTCCACCATCATATCTTCACTTATAAAACAGCTCTTGGTTCTTCATTGTTTCCCCCTCATACCTGGGCTATGATTTCACCAGCTCCTATAGGGGGCACTGTGTAGTAGTGAAAACACTTCCCTACAGCAGGTGTGGAAGCAGAACACCAGAAAGGCGAGGCATGTGCAGAGGATAGACCCAGCGGCCACTGGATTTCCAAAACACCCTCCATCCCATTCGTGTAAGGGGGTCGCATTGACTAAAATATATAAATACTCACTTTATGGTGAAAATGGTCTGCTTCAAGGGTAGGTCTCACGGCAAGAGTAAGAGTGGAGGGAGAGGGTTTCTAAAGAACCTTCAACATAGTTCTTCTGGTAATGGTGACAAGGTGCCCACTTTAAAGTTTCTATGATTTAGAATGGGAGAAGGACCCGGCAACCCACTCCCAAAAATCAATCTGCCATTGAAAACCCTATGAATAGCAGAGAAGCACTGACGATAGTCTTTCGCATTTGTAGGCAGAGTTGCTGAGTCAGATACCAACTCGACGGCACCTAACAACAACAACAGCAATATGGTTTAGAATGTTTGTATCATTCACAATGAAATGTAAGTAATATAGAAATGAACTATATGGGCAGACACATGTTTAGGGCTATTTTCCCCTGTAGAATAAGGAAAGATGACATGTAGAAGAACAACATACCCCACCCCCAAGACCCTGTAAAGGCAGTTGCATTCCAGTTGCTCCCAAGTATCTCACTGACTAGAGAATCTGCCAAATGATCCTAATTTGTTCCTGCCTCTTATATTCAGACACCTTGAAATCAAACTCCGGTATCCTGATATTAACTCTAGCCTTAGCAGAGATATTTAAACTGCTGACTCTGAAAACGTGTTTGTTAACGCAGCAAGGTAAGTTAGAGATACAAATACTATCTTCATGGGGATTCATCAGTTGGGACAAATGTTGCCCTTTGGTGAGTGTGATGACAGTACGGGAGGCAATCCTTCGGTGAGGGTAAGAGGAATATGATACACTTCTGTGACTTTCTTTCAACTTTGCTGCCAGCCAAAAAAATTATTCTAAAATAAAGTAGGAAAAAATTGTAAAAAAAAGGATGATGGGAAAAAACATACAAGACATTTTTTTTTCCAAAGCTGAGTGAGGTGGTGCATGCTTGTAATCCCAGCGACTCGGAAGGCAGAGGCAGGAGGATCACAAGTTGGAGACCAGAAGCGGTCTGCATAATTCAACAAGATCCTGTCTCAAAAAAGTTTTAAAAATGGGCTAGGAGTGCATCTCAGTGGTACAGCACTTGCAAAGCATGCAAGTGTGAGGCCACGAGTCCAACCCCCAGTACTGCAAGAAAATAAAAAGATTTTTTTCCTATTCAGGAAGCTTCCAATCATTGTCACTCTTTTTTTTGTTGTTGTTGTTTCGGTACTGGAGGTTGAATCCAGGGTCTCACACTTGCATTCTTTGCAAATGCTGGACCACTGAGCTGCTGCCTCCAGTCCACTTTTTAACTTTTTTGAGGCAGGGTCTCACTAAGTTATGCAGACTGTCTCTGGTCTCGAACTCGAGATCCTCTTGCCTCCGCCTCCTGAGCCGCTGGGATAACAGGTGTGAGCCACCATGCCCGGCTCATTGTCATTCTTTTAAAAACCACATCGATTTGTTTGTATGTTAAACAATAACATCCACTAAAAACATTTGTATATAAAATACAAAAGCTCCATTAAAAAAGATTACCTTCTTCTAGTGCTGAGAACAAATGTCTTCTAGAAAATTGGTCCTACAGCACATTTTACATAGAGCATAAATTGTGGCAAAAGTAATGTTTCAACTTAGAAAAATAGGGGGTTGACTCATGTAAATTCTTTAGCACAGTGTTCCACATATATATGCAAGTAGTTGTTGCCACTGCACACACTGTATCTTCTTCTTTTCCTTCATCTTTTTCTCATTAGAGTAGCTGGGGTTGATGTGGTAATTGTTTTAGTAGTAGAGATAAAAGTGCCCATTTTGCTCTATAGCATTTCTTGAAGATAGACAATATGTCATTAACATATTCCTTGCTTATTTCTCCACTAGGAGAATTTATAGGCACAACTAGGTGCTTGCAAATACTTGTGTGTTGATTAATGGAAAATAATTAGAATTATAAACTCACTGTGGATTTTTATTGTGGCTTAACATCAGTTGATTTTTATGTATATTCTGAGAATTTTAGCTGGGAAGCGCTAACAATTTTAGATATTAAAAACAAGTATGATATATATTTTTAAGTTTTGGAATCACTCATTCATGTATTCTTGTATAATTTTCATTACATGGTAGGAATGTGGGTAATTGTTATTTTGGTTTCCACAGAATGCTTTATAGTCTTACATATGATTTCTACCATGATGTTCCTTATTTCAGAATTTTCTGTGTACTTCTTTTATTCACTTGCTATTTGTATTCAGTATACATTTACTTTCCATAAAACATTTACTGATAATGTCCTACGCACCCAGCTTGGATACCTAAAAATGAATTAGCACAGATTATTAGACAAGAAAATTTGGATTTTGGGAGACACAGGAACATTAACAATGTAGCCCAAGATTCCTCCCACTACCCCTGTCTATTGGTTGTTGTTGTTAGGCGCCATGGAGTAGGGTGCTACGCATACAGATCCTATGTACAACAAAACAAAACACTCCTGATTCTGTGCCAAGCACCTGATTTTATTTATGTTTAAGCTCATTGTTGCAGACGCTGTGCTAATCCATCTACTTGAGGGTTTTCCTTTTTTTCATTGACCTGCCACTCTCCCAAATATGGTGTCCTTCTCCAGGGATTGGTCCCTCCTAACAACATGTCCAAAATATGTAAGGTACAGTCTAGCCATTCTTGCTTCCAAGGAACACTTAGGTTGCACTTCTAGGACAGATCTGTTGGTTCTTTTTGTGGTCTGTGGTATATTCAGTACTCGTCTCCAGCACCATAATTCAAAATCATCAATTCTTTTCCTGTCTCCCTTATTCAGTGTACAACTGTTCACAACCATATGACACAACTGAAAATACCATGGCATGAGTCAGGTGTACTGTCACCTTCAATGTGACATCTTTACAACACTTTAGAGAGATCTTTTGCACGAGCTATTCCCACTGCAATTGTGTCTTTTGATTTCTTGACTGCAGCTTCCATGGGTGATTGTAAAATTGACAACCCCAGTCTTTTCTCCATTTCTCACTAAGTGGCTTACTTGCCCAGTTGTAAGGATTGTTTAGTTGTATTGATATTGAGGCACAATTCATACTGAAGGCTGTGTTCTTTGATCTTCATCAGTAAATGTTTCAAACACTATTTTTAGCAAGTAGAGTTGTGTCATCTGTATAACTCAGGTTGTTAATGAGCCTTCCTCAAGTCCTGATGTTACACTTCTTTATAAACTACTCTTTCTCCAGTTATTTGCTCAGCATAGAGATTGGATATAAGAACCCAGCAACCCACGCCCAAATGTCAATCTGCCATTGAAAACTCTATGAATAGCAGAGAAGCACTGACAATAGTGTTTCTCTGTTGTATGTAGGGTCGTTATTAGATGGACACTGACTGGATGGCACCTAACAACAACAAGAGATTGAAAGGATATGGCCCTGACACACAACTTTCTTGACTTTAAACCAGGCAGTGTTTCCTTGTTCTATATGGACAATTGCTTTCTGGTCCATGTACAGATTCCGCATGAGTACAATTAAGTGCTCTGGTATTCCCATTTTTCAAAGTGTTATCCATAATTTTTTATGACCCACATAGTCAGATGCTTTTGGATAGTTGATAAAACACAAATAGAAATCTTTTTGGTATTCTCTGTTTTCAGCTAATATCCATGTGGCATTAGCAATGATGTCCCTGGTTCCCTGCTCTCTTCTGAATCCAGCTTGATTTTTCTCACAGTTCCCTGTCTAAATACTGCTACAGTTGGCTTTTGAAGGATCTTTAGCAAAATTTTGCTTTCATGTGATATTAATGACATCATTTGATAGTTTCCATATTTGGTTGGATCCCGTTTCTTGGGAATAGACACAAATATGGATCTGTTCCACTCAGTTGGCCAAGTAGTTGTTTTCCAAATCTCTTGGCATAAACAAGTTAGCACCTCCACTGCTGAATCTGTTTGTAGAAACATCTCTATTGGTGTTCCTTCAATTTCTGGAGCCTATGTTCGTCCAATTCCTTCAGGGCAGCTTCTACTTCGTCCTTCAATACCATTGGTTCCTAATCATATGCAACCTCTTAAAATGTTTGGTCATCCATTAATTCTTTCTGGTTTAATGATTCTGTGTATTTCTTCCATCTTCTTTTGATGTTTCCTGCATTTTTAGTGTTTTCCCTGGAGGATAATTTACTATTGCCACTCAAGACTTGAATTTTCTGATCAATTCCTTGAGCTTGAGAAAAACAGAATGTGTTCTTTCTTTTCAGTTTTCTATCTCCATTTCTTTGCACATGTCATCATAATATTTGATTTGGTCTTCTCAATCTGTCCTTTGACATCTTCTGTTTAGTTCCTTAACTTCATTATATATTCCTTTTGCATTAGCTGCTCAGTATTCAAGAGCAAGTTTTAGAGTCTCTTTTGACATGTGATTTGCTATTTTCTTTTATTCCTGTCTTTTAATAGCTTTTTGCTTTCCTCACGAATGATGTCTTTGATGTCATGCCACAATTCATCTGGTCTTCTATCATTAGTATCTAAAACATTAACCTGTTCTTCAGGTGCCTCTGAACTCAGATGGGATATAATCAAGGTCATACCTTGGCTCTTGCACATGTGTTCTAATTTTCTTCAGTTTCAGTTTGAACCTAAATATGAGCAGTTGATGGTCTGATCTGCAATCAGCACTTGGTCTTGTTTTAACATTTGATATTGAGCTTTTCCATCACCTCTTTCCACAAATGAAGTCAATTTGGTTCCTGTGTGTTCCATCTGGTGGATTCTATGAATTTAGTTACCATTTATGTTGGTGAAAAAAATGTATTTTAATGAAAAGATCATTGGTCTGACAAAATTCTGTCATGCAATCTCCAGCATCATTTCTGTCACTATGGTCATACTTTTCAATTACTGAGCCTTCTTTTTTGTTTCTAACTTTTGCATTCCAGTCAGCAGTAATTATCAGGGAATTCTAATTGCATGTTTGGTTTATTTCAGATTACAGGAGCTAGTGAATATCTTCCCTATTTTCATTTGTGGCCTTAAGTAATAGTCATATTAACTGGCTTTCCTGGCCAGTTAACTGGCATATGGGTATTATTCTACCACTGATAACATTGTACTTCAGGACAGATCTTGAGATGTCTGTTTGGATGATTAATACAACTCCCTTTTTCTTTAATCTGTCATTCCCAGCATAGTAGACCATATAATTATCCAATTCAAAATGGCCCATGCCAGTCCATTTAAACTCACTGATGCCTAGAAAGTGGATGTTTTATGTGATCCATTTCCCCTTTGATGATTTCTTATTTTTAAATCCATACTACATATATTCCACATTCCAATTATTAGTGAATGTTTATGGTTGTTCTTCCTCATTTTGAGTGGTGCCACGTCAGCACAAAGAGGTTCCTGGAGTTTTACTCTATTTCCATTGTTATGGTAGACACTACTTTGAGGAGGCAACTCTTCCCCAGTCATCTTTTAAGTGCCTTCCCACCTAGTAGGTTCGTTTTCTGACACTATATCTGACAGTGTTTCTCTGCTCTTCAAAGGTTTTTCAATTGCTAATTTTTCTGAAGTGGGCTACCAAGTCCTAGTCCCTAGTCTGGATGCTCAGCTGAAACATGTCCACCATGGGTGACCCTGCTGGGATCTGTAATTCCAGTAGCATAGCTTTCAGCATCACAGCAATACCCAACCCCCCACCGTATGGCAAACTGACAGACATGTGGATGACCTGTATGTAGAGTTGGATCAATATCCTAGTAAGAGTAGGAAATTCCCCCCAACTTAAACCACATCTACAGATGCATTGGAAATCCAAGCACCAGAGTTTAAAGACTGCCCCTGAGTCCAGATCAAGGCTTGTATAATTCTGTAGTCAATGACTAATGGTCAGGGCAGATTTTTTTCCTTCTTCCTTCTTCTGAGGATGCTGGTGCATGCATACTGGAAGCATTTAAGGAGTTTCAACACACACTCTCCTCCTGCCTCTTGGTGATATTCACCTGACTGCCCTCAATAATTACATCTTGGAATCTTTCTTTTAGATTAACATTTACTTTTTTCTACAATTCATCGAAGTTTATTGTCATTAGGTGTCCTCAAGTTGGGTCCTACTCATAGCGACCCCATGTATAATAGAAGGAAATACTACCCAACAGTGTGCCATGCCAGGTACTATGTCAGTGATTCTTTGCTATTCATGGGGTTTTCCATGGCTTATTGTTTTAGAAGTGAGATTCTGTGTCCTTCTCTCAAGGCTACAGCACCAGGTGTTCCCAGGCAGTCTCCCACCCAAGTACTAGCCAGGCCTTACCCTGCTTAACTTCCAAGATCTGATGAGACTGGACACCAGGGAGGTATGGCTGTAGACCTTTGAAGTTTAGTATAGTGTTATACTATTTTACAAGAAGAAAACCTGAAGTACTCAGAATATAACAAATTTACCCTAGGTTTCAGAAGATACTGAGTGGCCAAATCTATAATGAAGGCCCAGGCTCTTTAATAATCCTTTCCATTGGATGAAGTGACTCACTTCTTATGGGTAGAATATAGCATAAGTCATAGATCTTCTTCTGAAAGACTAGATTCTACAAGATAGTAGCTACCATATCAAATGCTCTCTCTTGCTCTCTTCAGTTGCTTGCTCTGGGGGGATGTGGGACCCGGTCATGAGAAAGTTACGTACAGAGGCCCAGGAGTGAATGCTGAAGTTCATCTTCTTGAGACTTTCTACTAGCCAAGTGAACGGGCTTAGAAAGATCTCCCAAGGCCTGTCATAAGCAACAAAACAGACTCTTTTCCACCAGAGGATTGAGATGTACAATTAGTGTTGATAACTTCACTATAGACTCATGGGACAGTGCGAGTCAGAACAGCCCAGCTAAGCCACTCCCTAAATCCTGATCCATAACATCTGTGAAGTAATAAATACTTATTGTTCTCAGTGGCTGAGTTTGGGGGAAATTTGTAATACATCAATAGACAGCTAACACAATATTTAATATTGAGCTTTAAAAAACTACCTTTTTGGTAGTACTTTTTGGTGGAATTCATAATATGTGTCATTTTCCAAAGTTGCTATCATTAAAATTTCTAAGAACTTCTGCATTATACAAAATTTCTATGAAGGAAGTCTTTATCAATCACTTACAGACAAAATAAATTCACACATTATAAAGTGTAGCAATAGATGATAGACAATGAGATTTGTATGAATCAGGACATAGTTTAGAACTTTTTAATTTACATTTAATGATTATTTACCTATCATGATGAAAATGGAATTAAAAGATCAGAGTGGATAACAGATTCACTTAGAAACTGAAAATATTGACTTTAGAATAATTGATTTGCTGAGTAGGTGGGAGTGAATATTCAAGAAAAATCAGGGATTATGGAGAATGTTTACATTTGATTGTAGGTACCTGGAAGAATGAATTTCAGAAACACTTCTAGCTAATTAGGGTAAGAATTCAGAGAAATAAAATGGAATGGAAGGTAGAATGGGCCTTAATTCTCTTTCTTTTACAAAATTGTCTTTTACTTTTATGGTTTAATTCATCTTCTATTTGTTTTCTCTCATGAAACCTAGACTGTAAGAGCCACCTCTGGGTTTTCAGAAGTATATCCTTCTCAGAAACATAGTTGCTTTCAGCATAGGTCTCTTTGCTGTGAGGGAGGTGATTCTCTCCACATTATGCACATGCACATTAAAGAGAAGTAACCACTGATGATCTGATTATTTAAATAAAGACAGATTTAAAAGTGCCTTTTTAATCCCCAATTAAAGATGATCTTTCTCTTATGTATGTCTATTTAGTGTATGAGATGAGTATCTTTTTAATCTATTTCAAACCAGCAACTTGAAGTCCCGCTGGATTATGTTGTTGCTTCCTTTTCTTCGTTTATTCCCTTAGAAATTGTTGCTTCTATCCAAAATTTAAGTCAAGATGAGATCTTCAAGTAAATTAGAACTAAATTGCTGTCTCCTGGCTCTGATAAAACATTCCCCTCACTGTGCACATTTTGTCAACAGACAGCCAGGTTCAAACCCTAAGACAATTGCCACAGTCATAATTTTGAAGTACTGGAGCTCCCGACCTGGCTAGTGTCTAGACATGGTTATCCAGCAATTCTTAATATTTCAATGATTTCTGCCATCTTGAAAGTTTCCTCAATCAACTCAATTGTGTGATGAACTTCTCTAGTTGGTATAGGAGTTCATCTGTTCAGTTAATCTAGATACTGGGATAACATGATTAGTTTTCATAGATGATCCTACTGAGGTAAAATTCTTACAATATAAACACATTTTAATCACTTTAAAAATGTACAATTCAAAGGCATTTTGTACATTAACAATGTTGCATATCCACTATATCTGTCAGCTTCCAAAACATTTTCTTCCCTCCAAAAGAAAACCCCATATCCGTGAAGCAGTCCTCCATTTTCCTGCATATCCAGCTCCTGGCAATTTGCTTTCTGTCTCTAGGGATTTACATATTCTCCATATTTCATATAAGTGTAGTGTTATATAGCCTTTTATTTCTGGCTTTTATTACCCAACATGATGCATTCAAGGTTCATTCAGATTGCAAAAGTTATCAGGACTCATTCTGGATAATATTCTAGTGTATGTTTCTATCACTTTTGTTTATCCATTCATCTGTTGATGAGTATTTGGCTATTTCTACCTTCTGGATTTGGAAGAAGGACATGACAATCCACTCCTTGAAGCAATCCTGAAACAATCAGCCATTGAAAACCCTAGGAGGTTCACTATGAGTCAGATCCTACTTGACCGCACCTAACACCACCACCACCATTTGCATACGGTGAATAGTACTGTAGTGAACATTCGTGAAAAAAGATTATATGTTCTTAAATACAATGAAATATCCTATAAGATTGTTTTAATGGAAATGGATTGGGGGGAGATAACTAGGAATGACTGGTGGCTTGAGTTGACTATATACTCATATGGTCCCTAGCTCACATGCACTATTATTTTGGTTTTTATCAGTCCTGCATCCAGAGTCTACATAGATCCTTGGCATACAGTGCATGTTTTTTAAGTATTTTCAAAATAAGTATTGCAAGCTGTATTTCATTGCCTAATGTTGCTAATACAACAGTCAAAAATATTCCTCCGATAAGCACTTTAATTTTAAAATAAGAGGACACCACTGTGCTTTAAGAAGTAATTTCTATGACTTGCTTAAAATATTTGCACTTTCACTCTCTCTTTTGTGAACTCCCAAGCTTTGTGTGATCAACTACCACCTGTTACTTTATGATTTGAAGCTTGTTTTATTCAATAGACTTTGGAATTATTTCCATGTGTGTCTGTTACTAATACGCAAAAAAGAAAAATCTCAACAAACTTGAGAGAGGTTTCCATGTTTCCTCTCATCCTCAGTGATTCCCCTTGTTACTAGTCTATTTTACATATCTGACAATTACATGTCACGTGTTCTGAATTATGTAAGAAGCAGCTCATGGCAGCACATAAAGCAATAGAGATGTACAACATGCCGCTCTGCTTCTACAGATGATTTGTTACTTAAACTGAGCCCAGTAGAAGACATTGTTTACATTTGTCCTCTTAGTTTTATGTGCTTCCTTGCATTTTTATGGAGCCAAAATATTCTTTGAGTTATCAGACTATTACTAAAAGAAGGAAATTTGCCAGAGTGTATAAACTGACACAAAAACACTTCATTTCAGAGTTTTATTACAATAAATAAATTTCTCATAATGGTTAAAAACTCTGACATTTCATGTGAAGTAGAGGAAAATAATTAAAAATATTGCAGCCAAAGTTGTGTTTTTCAGTTTTCATTCTCTGATTTGAATGTGAAGTCTAAATGGCAAAAGGGAATTGAATTTATGTATGCATGTATGTATGTATGTATGTATGTATGGTACTAGAGATTGAACCCAGAGCCTCACACATGCCAGGCAAGCACTCTATCACTGGGCTGTATCTCTAGCCTTTGAGTCTTCTGACTTACAAATTTAGGACCCACAAAACAGGCATTTATTAAGCTGGGGAAAAAGTAAAGCTTCTCTTAGTCCTTACAAAAAAGCCAAGACTTGCATTTCAGATATACTTTGTTCATTTGTTGTAGGGTAAAAATAAAGAGAAAGATGGAGGAGTGTGTTGGATCTGGTTTTCTGCGGGTTCTGCAGCTGATGCTGGGGTGGGGCAAAATCAGTACGTGAGTAGTTATTTGCATATTTCAATGACCTTGCCAAGGAGAATCTCCATAGACTTTGGTGATGAGGAATTAATTAGCAGAATGAATACATTCAGATGGCAAATCTTCTGATCCAAGACCAGTTTTGTTTTCTCTGCTTCTCACGGCAAATTCAATGACTGTTTCCTAAAGAAATCATTTGTCTCAGAACCACTAGGGCACAAAGCCAAATTTGCGTATATCTGTTTCTTTCTTCCACAGTCAGGGCATCTGAGAGTGTGGAGACCCTTCACCTGCAGCTTCACCTCCCTGTACACAGTGCCCTCATCAACCCTCACCCATCCCTCAGAACACTCACAACATCACACTCAGAGCATCACACCCAGTGCTTGGATCCTGGAGTCCTTTGGCTTCCTGATTTTTCTTCCATCCTCTTACTTTGGTTAGAATGATAATTTGATTTTAGAGCTTCTTGTTGTTGTTAGGTGCTGTCGAGTCGGTGTCCAACTCATAGTGACCCTATGTACAACAGATGAAACACTATTGTCAGTGCTTCTCTGCTATTCATAGGGATTTCAATGGCAGATTATTTTGGGAGTGAGTTGCTAGGTCCTTCTTCCAATTAGATCTCCTTGAAGGTGGCTAATATTGCCTGGAGAAATCTCCAGGGCTGATGAGAAGGGCAATTACTTCAGCTTTACACAGGCTGCATATGTCTTCAGGCACTGATTTTCACTATGAAATATATCACCTTGAGGGCATACCACTCTCAGATTGTACTATCAGTTGTTAGAAGGTTAAATTCAACTAATCTTGTTTAATCTTGTAGTGGGTAATTGAGATATGTGAAGACACGGCTGTTGTTGGGTGCCATTGAGCGGAGTCCCTTTTTCAAAGGCTCCATGGGTAGCTGAAACCAATCACCTTAAAACACTATTCTTTCCATCCACTGTTTGCTCTGCTCATGAAATTATATGTGGCCGATGACCACTGATTCTCATGTGGTACCGATAAATGTAAGGGAAACTGTCTCAGGCTGCAGGAGTCATAACAATATCCTGCAGGGTTGTGCAAGCCAGCTCAGGTTTACCACAAGCCCTGTCCGGTGATCCATTCAGAATCATCACTCTTCCCTGGCTTTCTCAGCTTCCAGCTAGGAGAGTTTTGCTTATGTAGTCATTTTGATGGTTAGCCCTGCTTATTTGACTTATTGCTCAAATGTTTATTCTTGGATACAGACCTCGGGTGCAGCTTTATACTCCAGAAGTCAGTATTGCCCAGCCTCTTCCTCACTGAGGATCAAAACATCCTCCTTTGCTTAGTCCATGGTGGCTTAACACTGTGCCTATTTCAGAAGAAGAGGAATCGTTTCCAACATTTTCAAGACAACTGCCTTTTTTCTGTTTTCTTTTTTTTTTTTATAATACTAGGGGATTAAACCCAGGGCCAGATATAAGCTAGGCAAGTCCTCTACCATTGAGCATCAATCCAAGCCTCCTTTTCATTTTTTATTTTGAGACAGATTTTCATTAATTTGCACAGGCTTCCTCTGGCCTTGAACTCACTATCCTCTGCCTCAGCCCCCTCAGTTGCTGGTTTGAAAGGTATGGAACATGGTGCCTGCTGTCTTCTTATGTCTTTGATGTATATTGAGGCATTACATTTGTCAGGTACTCTGGGGCACATTGGGTACATAAAAATAACAAACAGATAAACAAATGGAACCTTGATTCCTCTCTTTATGGACGGATTGCAGTCCAGTAGAGAGGGATGATAAAATTCAACAAGCATTCAAGCCATTAAGACAGCATCCACCAGTGGGTGGGAAAACATCAAGCAGTTATTATCTTTTGTGAGAAAAGAGATTAAGGAGAACATAGAAAGAGTTCCAACCCCCTAGGGGGACTGAAACGCCACCTAGTGGGGACAGGGAGACAGCACATGCCAGGTTACAGCAATGTACCAGAGAGGGACGTTTTCCCTTGCTGGTGTAGATGAGATACAGTTCCTGAGCAAGATATTGAAGTTTAATGTTGAGATATAAATTGCAGTTTATCCACCAGAGAAACAAGATACTATTTCAGGTTTGTGATTTCATGAGGCAAAAGGCTATAAAACCAACTTATTTTTTCCAACAGTTTGAAATTAAATAAAGCAGATCTTTGGATTGAATGGAATAAAATAGGGAACTTTTAAGAGACAGGCAAGGGCAATAGTTGCAATCTCTACAAAACCTTAAGCAAACTCTGTAGAGATTCACAGAAACCAACCTGTGACAGGATGGTAGGAGTGAACTGCAGGAGATGAACGGGTGCCATTGGAAGTGAAGACACAGGGTTTCCAAGGCTTTCCTAAGAGAGGGGGCAGATCTTTCTACTTGGCAGAGAAATGCCATTGCTGCCTAAATGCTCTGTGGCTGTATGTGATTAATCTTTTGGTCACAAACTTGGGAAAAGCATATTATTGTATCTTGTTCACAGATGAAAGAACCAAAGTAAAAGAAGGTAAGTGATTTGTTGACTGTTAAAATAAAAAAAAAATGTTTGGAACAGAAGTTACACTATAACAAGCTAACTTACTAAGCAGTTTAATTATTTTTCAATATAACAAATACCTTAAAACCTTCTTTCTGAGTCTCGTTTAGTACTACAGTGTCTTCAATATATTTTGTGCTTACTTTATATCCTCCCTCTTTGTTCTCCTTTAAGAATTAGGTATAATGTCACATCTCTCCATTGGTACCTGACAATATATTTTTCAGCATATTATACAAGTTGACTCGATGGCACCTAACAACAACAACAATTATACAAGTTAATCCCCACAACAATCCTATGAAGCAGGAGAGAAATGCTGTAGTTACTATTGCTGAGAAAAGGAACGTGATGTTTGAAATGTTAAATGATTTTTCAAGGTCGTCAGGCGTCTAAGGTACAATAAAGAAAAAAGAATCTAGATATTTTTACTTCAAATTCAAAATGCAAGACCTTTTCAAAGCTCCATTTTCAGCTACAAGCCATGATTATGCTTCAGAATTATCTGATATTCTTTAAAATACATTTTATATTTAGACCAGCTTCACATTTACAGTAAATCATAAGAGGATAATACAAAAATCCGTATATACTCCCTCCACCAAGTTAATTTGTTACTATTTATATGCCATTAATGTTATATTTGATGGAATACCAATTGAGATGTTTCAATAAACAAATACAGCACTGGAGGTGCTCATTTGTTTATGCCAAGGGATTTGGAAAACAGCTATCTGACCGGCTGGCTGGAAGATACCCATGTCTGTCTCTATTCCCAAGAAAAGGGGTCCAACTGCAAGTGGAAACTACTGAACAGTATCATGAATGTCTCATGCAAGTAAAAGATCATTCAAAAGTGACTACAGAGGATATTAACAAGGAACTGCTGGAAAATCAAGCCAGATTCAGAAGAGGGAATGTATTCAGGGACATCAATGCTGATGTCAGATGAATATAGGCTGAAAGCAGAGAATAGAAGAAAGATATCTGTCTATGTTGTATTGACTATACAAAGGCATTTGACTGTGTGGATCACAACAAATTGTGGATAACATTGCGAAGAATAGGAATACTAGACCACTGAAGTGTACTCATGAGGAATCTGTACATGGACCAGGAGGCAGTTCTTTGAACAGAACACAGAACCACTGCCTGGTTTAAAGTCAGGAAGGGTGTGTGTCAGGGCTGTCTCCTTTCACCATGCCTCTTCAATTTCTATGCTGAGCAAATAATCTGATAAACTGGAATTTATGAAGAAGAACGTGGCATCAGGACTGAAGGAAGACTCACAAACAACTTATATTATGCAAATGAGGTTACTTTGCTTACTGAAAGTGAAGAAAATTTGAAACATTTACTGATGAAGATCAAAGAACATAGCCTTCAGTACAGATTGTTCATCAACATCAAGAAAACAAAAATCCTCACAACTTGGACAGTAAGCAACTTCATGATAAATGGAGAAAAGATTGAAGTCATCCAAGATTTTGCTTCATTTGGTTCTACAGTCAATACTCGTGGAAGCAGCAGTCCAGAAATCAAAAGACGCATTGCATTGGGAAAAGCTATTACAAAAGTCCTGTTTAAAGTGTTGAAAAGCAAAGATATCACAGTAAAGAGGAAGGTGTCCCTGACTCATGTCATGGTATTTTCAGGCACATCATATTCTTAGACATGGAATAAGGAAGGCAGGAGAATCATTGATGCTTTTGAAATATGGTGCTAGAGCTGAATATTGAATATACCATCGACTGCAGAAAGAACCAACGGATCCCTCCTAGAAGAAATGCAACCAGAGTCCTCCTTGGAAGCAAGGATGGCTAGACTGTACCTTACATATTTTGGACATGTTGTTAGGAGGGACCAATCCCTGGAGAAGGACATCATGACTGGGAGAGTGATGGGTCAGAGAAGAAAAAGAAGACCCTCAACGAGATGAATTGACATAGTGCCTGCAACAATGGGCTTAAACATAAAAAACAATTGTATGCCTGGCTCGGTGTCCGGGAGTATTTTGTTCTGTTGTACATATGGTTGCTATGAGTTGGACCCTACTGGACAGTCCTTAACAACAACAAATGCTACATTATTATTACTTAAAATGTACATTTTATTCAGATTTTCTTGTTTTTACTTAAAATCTTTATGTTCTATGTTGTCATATTATTTTCAGCCTCCTGAGGCTCCTCTTGGCCGTGACAGCTTCTTAGACTTCAACTATCAGTATAGATTTTGACCTTGATGACCTGGCTGAGATTGTATTTGTCAGATTCCTCTACCATAAAGTTACCTTTTTTCTCCCTTTTCTATACTGTTCTCTTTGGAAGGAATTAACTTTGAACAACCCACATGGAAGGATTGGGAAGCAATGCTCCACCTTCTGAGGATAAGAGAGCTGGCATTATTTGGAATTGTTTTGCAGAAGGTATCTGTCTCCTCTCCCCTACTAATTTATTTAGTCAGTTATGTATTTATATAAGTATAGCCTCAGTTATTTATTTTATATTTTCAGTTGTAATTCAATATTACTTTATTTTATTATTCAAATTGCTCCTCATTTTGCCATCGTTCCTGGTTTCTTTAAAATCAAACTTAAATTTAATTTCAAATCATTCTTTGCTGGTGAAGAGGCAAGAAATTGAATTTTCTATATTAAATTTATATCCTGCAAACCTGCATATTATTTATATTCACTTGCTGTTGTTAGGTGCCAGTTAGTTCCAACAATCTTTTTTCCATTCTTTGGAATTTACTACTTAGACAATCATGCTACCTGTGAATAACATGTTTATTTGTTTCTTCTTTTTAAGGCTGCACATATTTTTCTTTTGCATGTTATTCCATTCAGTAGAATTTCCAACAAAGTTGAATTTAAAAAAATGAGAGGACATCCTTGTCTTGCTCCTGAATTTGAAAGGAAACATCTGGTATTTCATCATTAAATAAGATGTTAGCTGTAGAATTTTTATAAATGATCTTCATCAAGTTGAGGAAGCTCCTCTCAACTTTTAACTTGCTGGGAGTTTTTATCATGAATGAGTGTTGGGATTTTGTCAAAAACCTAAGTAGAAAAATTTATTTCAACCAATATGATCATCTATTTCTTTTTTGTCATTTTGTGTAGTTATATTGATTAGTATTCAAATATTGAAACATCTTTTCATACTTTGACTAAAGTTCACGTGGTCATGGTGCTACATGGTTTTTATACTAGTTGGACTCTAGTTGGTAACATTTTTTAATGATTTATGCATCTGTGTTCATGTGAGATCTGAGTCTGTAACTTTCCTTTGTTGTAGTGTCTTTGATTGTGGTATTAAAGGAGCACTGGCTTCATATAAAGAGTTAAGGGGTATTCACACTAATCCAGTGTTCTGGAAGAATTATGGAAGATTGATATACAGATGGTGCCAAAAACTGTACATACATTTAATTATTTAAATAGTAATATTCAATAAATATCAGTAACAAAAGACGAATACAACTCACACTTGACTTCTGCAATTAAAAGAGATCTTTAAAGTGGTTACTATTTTAATTCCAATTCAACTTGAGATAGTATTGCACAGATAACATCTCTTAAAATGTGTACACAGTTTTTGGTACTTTATGGTCTTTTCTTCCTTAAATATTTGATATGACTTACTGGTAGAAACATCTGAAACTGTCGTTTTCTTTTATAGAATGTTATGAGTACTGATTTAATTTCATTAATATAAATAGGTCTTTTCAAATTTCCTGTATATCCTTATATGAATTTTGGTAGCTTGCATCTTTCAAGGAATTTTGGTCCATTTCATATAAATTATCAAAATTGTGGGGATGAAGTTGTTCATAGTTATCTTTTTTATTCTTTAATGTCAGTGGAATCAATACTGATGAACTCCTCTTTCTTTTTTGATATTGGCAACTAGCATCTTCAACTAATACATTTTATTTATCTCTTCAGAGAAACAGCTTTTCATTATATTCACTTTCTCTATTGTTTTCCTCTTCTTAATTTCATTGATTTCTACCTTAATTTTATTTCCTTTTTTAGTTACTTAAAGCTTAAATTGCTCTTTATGTGATTTTGTTATAAATTTCAGTTGCAAAGACATAATCTTGGATATTCCTAGACTCTTGCATTGCAACTCAACACTCAATTTTCCACTAAAGGTTTCTATTTCTTAATTAGTGAAGGGCAAAATCTCTCTTAAATTTCTAAACAATGTACTATCTATCCTTTCTTGGCATGAGTATCGGTGGAATTCGATTGGCATGTTCTTTCAGTGTGTAGGGGCTGCTTTATGAGATCTATCAGTCTTTGACTGTAAGAAACATCAAATGAACATTTACACTGCTTTAGCCACACTCCACACAGAATTTGCAATGTGATAGATACGTAATAAATGTTTGTTCAATGAATTATGCAATGTGGTGACCTCAAGGTAGAGTAAAGCAAACGGCAAACCCTTCCAACTAGAAGTAAGATACTTTGTTAGTTAATTTCTATAGGAAAAGCAAAAAATGAGGGAGGATAACAGGGAAAGCTAATGATGACAGGAAATGCAGAAAAATGTTTCCACCTCCAGAGTCACAGGAAATCTGTAATAAAATGATAAAGTGACCACACCTTGGCCCTAGTCAAACAGGAATAAATATTTTGATATGTAGGAGGGGTTGGTAACATCTCTTCTGCCATGCAAAGGTCCACTCTTGGCTCTATGGAGTGAATGTGGATCCAAATTCCATATCTCATGTTCTTTGAGAGTAAAAGAAGAAAATCGTTGGGAGGAAAATCAGGCCATTTACAAAATCAGTGGCTCTTGGAGGGCAACACACCTGATTTTATAACTTAAATTAGCTTTAACATGAGAAGAAAAACAAAATTCATGTAATTTTTTCTAATATCCACATACAGAAATAGATAGATGATTCACTTAAACCATTGCCTCCCCCAACTGGAAAGCATTCTTTTTATATTAATTGTTTTCTCAATCTGCTCTTGATTTTCCTTCCTATGGGGAACTGAAAATGATACAGCAATACCAATCTTCTTTCCCTGTGAGTAGATGAGATAAATAGGAAAGAATGTAGCTCATCAGATTCATGTTATCAAGATGTTATGTGTCATGCAATTGGTGGGATAGGATTTATTATATCTTCTATAAAATCATGAGTATTTTTGAAGTACCAATTCTGTGTCAGGTACAATGCTACGTATTTCACATTAGTTAAATAGTTTAGTTGAAAAGCAAAGCAAAAAGCAAGTAAGCAAATAAACAAACAAAAACCACTATGTGAAGTTAGCAAATCTTTCCAAGATAAAGGATACTGAGCATGGCAATGTCAAACCTACACTGCTTAGCCCCAAAGCTCATCCTTATTGAACTGGGACTTTTTTTCTCATGCTACATTCAAAGAATATTAGAGGCATTGTTTGCTCTGTCATATTTGGTAAATATTTCTTGTAAGAAGAAACAAGTTAAAGAAGAAATGTGTTTTAGTGACAGCACAGAATACAAAAGTAGGATTTAGCTCAGTTGGTAGGGTACTGCTCTGTAGTCTCTGAGGTCCAAATTTGATTCCAGCACTGCAAAAGTGGGAGAAGGATGTGGCAACCCACTCCAGAGGAAATCCCAAAGTAGCCATGGAAAACCCTCTGAGGGTCGCTATGAGTCAGACATGACTACATGGCACCTAACAACAACACAACAACAACAACAACAACAACAACAGAATACCAAAATTATAATTAGGATAAAACAAGGCTCTACTGTGAAGGACCTCTCATCTATTTCATAGGGCTATATGGGTCTCTAATTTTCATCAGGCATGTGGCATTGTAGAAATTAGTACAAACTGTTGCAGGAACTCATAAGAGATGACCATTAAGAAGGCCTTGAGGTAGTCAGATATGTTTATAGAGCAAAGTTGATATCAGAGTTGGGCCATGAAGATGAAGATTTCATCAGATAGGAACTAGAGAAGGGATTTTTCAACAGATGAGTTATATACAAAATGATTGGGGTAAGATGGAATTCAGTGCACAGAAGGGGTAGTCAGGTCCTGTGTAAACGGAGAATTGGGTTAATATTGGCTGAGACTATTAAGAGACATGTTCGGTAAGGTAGTATAGAATCAGGGTGTTTTGCTTGAGAGTTGGATCGCCGGCATTACACAGGGCTCAACATGTAACAAGTGCTCAGAGATGATTTAGACATGAATCCTCTGACCTTTTGAATAATGGGGAGTTACTAGAGTGTTTAATTAAAATGAGACCCTATGCATATTGCACTAGTTCTCAAGTAGTAAAAAAGGCAAGTAAAATAGAATGGAAGATGGTCTATGCTTCAGAAGGGGAAATAACTGTCTGACTGCGGAGCTAACCCCAAGAAACATTTTGTAGGCTAAATCTTCAGGACTGTTTAGATATGGAAGAGGATGGGGAATGGCAAGCTCCAATGTAGTCTACCTGGGCTATGTTCAAACAGTGAAAGTTGGATGAGGTCCAAGTTTGAAGTTGTTGTAAGAATAATGATTATTAAAATCGTGCACATTCCTAGGAGGGTACAAGAAAGTCCAAAGACCTCAGAGAAATGATTATTTGCACAGATATGCATATAAAGATGATAAAATGATATGCTTATATTTCAGCTTCTTTCATAGTTTCTTCTCCACAATCATTCTGAAAGAATGTGGATATTATTTTTTCTTCAAAGAATGTGAATAACTTACAGAACAGATCAAACTTTTTAAAACTTTTAGCCAAAATAATATTGTGTATTGCCTATTCTCCCCTCTGCTCTTCTTCCCACTAAGCGACCTCAGCAAGATCTAGCATGCCTTCAGTCACCCCATGGCAATGCTCTTAGGATGACTCCAGGGCCTCCATCTCTTAAAATGCCTGAGAGAGAAAGTTGCCATAAGATTACTGCTTGCTCCAGCCAAAATACGTACACAGGCCCCTGATTTCCCTTTAATTAGAGCCTTTACTTTAGAAAACTTGTAGTTGTAAATCCTTCCTAGGTACTATAGAGATGCAGCTTCTATTACCCAAGAATGTGTTACTCAAGTGCCTGGAAGCCAGTCCTCCCACTGAAATGCGGTCGTCAAGAAAAATGATGCTCCTACCTCCCAGTCTCAGTGACAGCGTAGGAGCCAAACTTCCATAGCACTAATCAGCAAACAGAAATCTCTGAATCACAGTAACTGCTCTCCACACCAGAACTTTAAAAGTCTCCTTGCTGCCTTTTGTTTTAATGGAGTTCAGCTCAGTGTGTACTGATATATCCCTCCCCTATAGCAATTGTTGGAATAAAATCTATCTAACGCTTTTGCATGTGTTTCCAATGCTATGTTTTTTTATTTTATATGACCCATCTCTATAATTATTTTTCTCCTCTCTTTTGCATAGTACCAATATATGGAGGGTGATCTACGAATGTTTGCAGAGAAATTTTATAAACCATTTGTTATTTCACTTAATGTTGTGTCTAGAAGACATGGACATAATTAAATCATTGCCATTTTACAACCTGATTATTTTCCTGATTAAAATCAGGGTGCACACCCACTTTGTACCCCTAGTTGCTCTCACTGGCCAGCAGTCTTCAGCCAGCAGTTCTTGCCCTGCAGAGGTCCGGCCTCCTACAGAGGGGATTTCCTTTCCTGTCCTGGAACTGTAGAAGATCAAACGAAATGACTTCCTCCTCAGTTTTTGAAATCATGCTCATTAGAGTTCTGGTTTTCTCTCGGTGTTAGAAGTAATTCCACTAATAGGCTACATGGTGGTATAATGTAACAGGGAATGATCTGGGATTGAAGGGTTATCTGGTTAAAACACACAGCTCCTGCTTAGTTGATTGGTTTCATGTTGTTAGATTTTTCTCCTGCCTCTTCTGAATGTCATAGAAACTAGGAAACTAGGTGACTTTGTCCTGGTACACATATGTGTATTAAACCATGAGTCAGACACTTTAGAACATTTCGATTTCTCATGTAACCCAAGAATCCTCTACTAAATATTGCAAACTTTGGCCATACTAAACACTCTGCTGGGCCTTAGGGGTACAGAGCAAAGACACAGCCCCTGACTCAAAGAACTCACAGGTTGATGAGAAAAAGGTTTCATTAGAGAGTGAGAAGGACCATGGAAGAAGTAGTAGCACAGAGCATGGACAGTCCCATACCTGAGGGTCTCTGACCTCCTTAACAGTCACTAAGAGATATGAAGTGTGCAGAATCTATAGCTACAGATTCGTTCTGATGAGAAGGCGATTATTTCCAACAATCAGCTCAGAAGGGAAAATAGAGCTTCACTTCAGCTCCTAAATAGTAACATGAGACAGGTCTATTGTATAGATAATAATATAGCAGCTTATTTTCTCACCCTGGTTTTGCACTCATATGAGAGGTCAGGGCATTCTACCCACTTGCCCCCTGCTAAAAGCTTTCAAAAGCGACCTGCAGAAAGGTGGGTCTGCAAAGTGGAAAAGATGAGTTCTTTAGAATGTATAAATGCACTGAAATAGAATCCAAGCTTTTCTTGCACCAAATGACAAATATAGAAAGCTAAAACTGTAAATAATGGAAGGATATTATCAGAAGCCCTTTGGAAATCATCTAAGGCAATTTTTAAGAATTATTTTAAAGAGATGGAAACTACTCATATAAGAACATTAGCTCCAGGAATAGGAATATTGAGAAGCAGAATTGACTTAGATCCTGAGTTAAGGTGCATAAAAGAGGTGGGAAGATTCTCTTGCATACTCCCTGGTTCCTTCCAAGGGAAGGAAAGGGCTGCTGACCCTGTTTTCCTCTCTCTTTCCACCCTGGGGAGATGGATTACATATCTGACTGGCTCATGTAGAAGCACAGATCGGGCATTTAGAGCCAGGATTCCCCTTTCTTTGACGTTGAAGCAGGCCTGCCTGTGTAGGGCATGGGCCTTGACCACTTTTGGCTGTGCAATGAAATTTCAGAGCTCAACCATTATAGGGATAGGCTCTAGCACACCAACATTGTCTGGATGGAAATAGGAAGTCTATGTTCCAGGTTCAGCGTTGGGAAGCCCACGTTACCAATACTGCCTCTATTATTTGCAGTAACACGTCAGTCTCTTAAGAGGGGCATGTTTGTCAATGTTTAGCATTCTACTCCATGTAAGCCTTTTTAAAAACACGTTGTAACCCAGGTGTGGTAGGACACAGTTAAAATCACACACTAAGGAAGCTGAGGCAAGAAGAATATGCATTTAAGGCTAGCCTGCACTACATAGTAAGACCCTATCTCAAAAAACAAAAACACAAACAAAAAACATGTTATAGCATCTGGAGAATTCTATGGTAAAAACAGCTCCAATGAGGCTTATTTCAGATACACCACTGATGGTCATTGAAGGATGAGTGATGAAGAAATGTATGCAAACAGCTCTAGTAAAGTTGCATGAGACAGATTCCGCTGATTGTTATTCATTCCCATCCGACTCCTTCACCTCATTTCTCTTGGGTGCAGAATCTAATCAGAGAGGAAGAGTGCTATTGATCAGGTCCTCTCAAGCACCAATATTCAGGTTCCTAATTTCACATGTAATATGCTTTGTGATGTGTCATACTGTGTCACAATGTCACTTGGAAACTAGAATTCCACCACTCATTATTCAACCAAATATATAAACAATATATATGTACACACACACACACACACACACACACACACACACACACACACACATATATATTTTTATATATACGTTTTGTTGTTGTTGTTAGGTGCTGTCGAGTCGGTATCCGACTCATAGCGACCCTCATAGGGTTTTCAATGGCTGACTGTTTCTGGATTGCCTCGGGAGTGGATTGCCAGGCCCTTCCCCCATTTTTGCTGTGCTGGGAATTGAACTCGGGACCTCAGAGGCTGGAGCTCAGCGATCTACCAACTGAGCTAGATCCCAGCCCGTATAATTTTTATTTTTGTGCATTTATGTAATGTGTGCATGGATACATATACACTATGCAGTATGTGTACAATTAGGTAGTGGTTACACAGATATATGTTATTGTTGTTATCTGCTGTTGAGTAGGGTCAGACTTACAGCAACCTTATATACAACAGAACAAAACCCTCCCCAACACTGTGCCATGCCCAGCACTATGTCAATGCTTCTCTGCTCTTCATAAGGTTTTCAATAGCTGATTGCTTTTGGGGCACTGGGTTGCTGGTCCTTCTCCCAAGCCTACAGCACGTGATGTTTCCAAGTAGCCAACCATCCAAGGACTAACCAAGCCTGACCCTGCTTAGCTTCTGAGATCTGATGGGATCTCATGCCCAGGTGGCATTGCTGTAGACATACAGATAATGTCATCAAAACTTATTGAACATTAAAAATGAGTAAATTTTATTCTATGTAAATCTTTACCTAAATAACATTAATTAAAAATTGATTTAGTCACTTGAAATTAACAAAATCAAAAATATTAGTTAAAATCAGGCACAGAAAACCAATGGGATAATAGAGAATGAGTGTTTTACTTCACCCAAATCTCCAGTTATACCTATTTCCATGTGACGTCACTGTTCTTTCATTGCGGCTGAGTGCACATTTGTGATAATTTAAAATAAAGAGAATACAAAAATGGAAAAACAATCACAGCACAGTGTCAATAAAAATGGCTCTTTAAATACACAAAACAAGTAGCCAAATTTTGTCCTGTCTATAGACAGTGATCATCTTTGAGCTACAGAACATTGGTTATTTTATATGGAGCATTTTAATGGCACAAAATTACATACTGCTTGTCCTTGGCAGCAAATATCAAACAGATGACAGTCGTATTCGGTTTATAATTAAAATATTACTTTGACATTGAAAGCCCTTAGTGGACTGGACCTCAATTAACTTCCTGAACTTCTGGCATTTTAATTGACCAGCTAACCTTTCTATTTTAAATAGAAGTTTATTTTTTTATCACTAGAGCTGTGATTTCTGTTTATCTCCTTCCTCTGGGCTGTATTACCATGTTAATTGATATTATAAGATATCTCCATCACTGGAATTATAACCATCTGGTTTCTCGGTACACATGTATCCCTATTGCACACACACACACACTCACACACACACCCACACATTTAAAACTTGAAATATGTGTGTGTACCTGTGTGTGTTACAGCATAACTCATTATATATCATGAAACAGTTTTATGTAATTTCAAATAAATATTTATTTGCCTATTTATTTATTTATTGTGGTATTGGGTGGCTGAACCCAGAGCCATTTATTTGCTTTGCAAGGGCTCTGTCACTGAGCTTCATCCCCAGCCCATTTTTCATCTTTTTACTTTGGAATAGAGTCTCAATAAATTATGAATGGGCTGGGATTTAGCTCAGTGAGTAGAGTGCTGCGCTGCAGTCTCTGAGGTCCAGAGTTCAATTCCCAGCACCGCAAAAAAGGACCTGGCAATCCACTCCCAAGGCAATCCCGAAACAGTCAGCCATTGAAAACCCTATGAGGGTCGCTATGAGTCGGATACCGACTTGAGGGCACCTAACAACAACAACAACAAATTATGAATGCTACCTCTGGCCTCAGATTTGTGATCCTCCTGTCTCTGACTCCCAAGTCACTGGCATTACAAATTGCACCACCACACCTGGCCAATTTGGAATATCATATCTGTATCTGTCACTGAGTATGAGTACTTGATGATTAAATATATTTTTAATCACATAAAAGTAAACTCCAGAAATAACCATACACACACATTTATTCACACTTAGGCATGTGAAAACATAAAGTGATACATTTAACCAACTGGTAAGAACATTTACATTAAAAAGAAAGCAGACACTTTTCTAATTTTTGTTATAAGGAGCTATGCATTCATACCAACATGCCATCCCTTACTGAAAACATGTCTGAAACTTTTTGGGGGGAGAAATACTTTTACTGCTAACTCTTCCCTATACCAACCAGTACAACTCTTGGCCAAACCTCAGGCCTCTGAGAGCTGACCAAATACCTCAACACTGGCAAAGGCATTTGGAATCAAGACTAAAGCATGTGGTTGGTGGAAAAGCTGCAGACACGGCTTGGAATGATTTGGTGTTACTATACTATAGTGAGACTTTATTTCTCCCTGTGGTTTCTGACCTGTGTCCAAAGGCAGGGCTAAATAAGAAGTTCACAACATGTTTTAAGAAAATGTCCATGAAACATCTTCTTAATTACCTACTTAATCTGCACAAAATAATGTATGATTATGGGCAGCATTTTTACTTTTCTCCATTATTTTTAGCTTTCTCTTGTCTTTTCAACAACAATGAAACACAATAATTCTTCAGAAAATGTAGTCTAAACTTCCTACACCATTTGATCTCTAGCTCCATGTGTATATATTTTATACATACATACACACGAATATGTTGGAAAACCTGAAATATATATATATTTACTCACATATCTATACATATATACAAGAGGTGATCAAAAATATGAATGTTTACATTTAAAACTTTATTACAGTAAGAGACATATTTTTATTATTTCCCCTCAAAATCCTCCCTCTGGCTTTGAACACAACTTATCACATTGTTCTTACCTTTCTGAAGCAGTTCTGAGAGTCCTCTTTGGTTAGTGTCTTTAGTTTCATCCTCCACCACGGCAATGTTCTGTGTCACACATCACTTCTAGTAGGGCAACTTCTGTCAAATAGAACAATTATGGTGTGTCGTCATCCACCTTTTTCATTGGATCTGGAACCAGGTGACTTCTGGCTCTTCCTTAGAGTCAACATGAAGGTAAAATATAAACGTTTCGAATCGATTCAGGACATTGAGGCAGAAACAACAGTGCAACTAAAGATACTCATGAAAAAAAGACTTTCAGAACTGCTTCAGAAAGTGGCAAGAATGATAAGTATGTTTGAAGTCAGGGAGTTATTTTGAGGAGGATTAATGGTACTCTTCTTTTACTGTAATTATTATGTTTTTAAACGTAACAATTCACAGTACCTTTTGATCATAACACGTATTTCAGGAATTGCAGACTAAAGACTTTTATTTTGTCTCTGAAGTGGGCATATAACTAAGTCCTATCATGAGGTTTCTATGAAAATTAAATGGTAAGATATGTAAAAGCTATTCTGGTGTCTGGAAAAAAATATATCTGTTAATTATCTTTGCTTCCACTCTCCTCTCCTTCTCTAACTAATAAGATTTTTGTAGTATTCTAACTTTTTACATGATTTTTGTCAATCCAACAAATGGTAAATATTATACAATAAAAAAATAACAAAACATTTCAGCTGATTTTCCAAGAGTTTTAGGGATGTTTGCACATGGCATGTATCACTTTCACTTCAACCTAGAAAACTTTTACTCTTGTCTGATCAGTTGCAGCAAGATATCTCCACTCTAAGCAAACTATCTTGGTAACACTTTCACCCTCACATTTTGGGAGATAATGATAAACAAAGAAGAGAATGAGACACATGCACATATACACACGAAACATATACACATGAAACAGATTTATGAAAACATTTGCAGTTGGTTGATTGAAGGGAACTTTTTTGCTTCTTTCTCTTTTTTTTTAATTTCAGGGACAAAAAGAATAATGATAGCAACAATATATGTAAGTCTTTTCAGACACTTCCATTTTTGGCTCCCAGGAAGTTCAGCAGCAAAGAGAAGATGCTGTGAGCTAATTATGGAGTTTGAGCTGAGCACGTGCAAGCTCTGAGGTTACAGCCCCAAGGAACCCCATGCTCCTGCAGCCCCCGATTTAGAGGCAATATGTCCTCACTCCAAGCTACACATGCCAGGGCACTATGAACACAAAGGTAAAGTGGCAGCATTTGAAGGTACCTGCCATTCTAAATTGCATTTTTCTCACTCAGGGGCCCTAATACTCATGGAAGAATTCCCCAAACTCTTCTGCAGGTAACAGTTGAAACCTCTCTTCTGAACTGTTCTCTCTTGAGTGAATCACTGAAATCTACAATAGGTTTTGATTTTTTTCAATGGGAGATGTGCTTTTGAGGTGGCTCTTGGGGGAAATGGAGAAGAACCTGTCATTACCTGGAATCTCTCAAGAATGGCTTGACAAAAGCAATGATAAACTCCCACCATTTACTTATAACTGTGCATCTCTTGTCCTAAGTGTGAGAGAATTCCTGCTGGGTCACACTGCTTTCCACACTGGGGTCCATCTCTGTATGTCAGTGTGCATTATATATTACACTTCCTGGAATTATTGCTGAGACAGTTGAAAAATTTTCATGAAGTCAATGTGCGAGGGAGAGATGGTTTAACAGCAGAGGGCCCAATTTGTCAGACAGACTGTAGCTGTGACTTAATACACATTTTAATGGGATGGTTCGTGTAGAAAGAGAGTCTTCAGGCAAAAACTCCGATGGCCTGGGATTAAGATAAGGGAAACTTGATTGCTTTGCCTAAAAATCATAAGTAGTATTTGGGGTTTCTATAGGCAGCTCAGGAAGGAGGAATAAAGAGTTCTCAGAAATAAAGAGATATGGGAGTTTGTAATATAAAGAACCAGGTAAGCTCAGGATGAGACACAGGGACTTTAGAAGATAAGACATCCAATAAATAGATTTGGGAGTTAGATTCTTTGCAGAGTCGAGCTACCTAACATTTCATTACCACCCATTTGTGGATTGGCTTATGTAGTTGGCTCACTGGCATCAACACCCAAATTCATTCAAATCTTGCTTGGAAACAGCCTGTAAGAACACTCTCTGGAAAAATTCAAGGCTAAAGGAGTTTTGTGTTCTATTAATATTTGATATAGAAAAGAGAAATGCTACCAGAAAGAAAAGAGGGGAAATAGAAAGAATTCAGCACCAGAAGAATAGTAGAGTCAGAAGAGATTAAGAAAAATACAAGCTCTTGGAGGAATGCTGGAAAATTCTGGGAAGTAGATGTGTAACGCTAGGTTGTCCACCATTGGCATATGAAGAATTAATTGAGTCTTACTTAAATGCCATCATTCAGTGTAAACCCAAAGTCATGAAGACTTGAAGATTTCCAGGAAACTGGCACTTGGAAGCAACCTGAAATCTCTTCTCTGCGTTCTGTAAAATAGTCCCCTCAATCAGCTCTACTCCTTCAGAGGTGAGCATGGGTCTCCAGAGGCTCAACAGAAAACCCACATCCCTAAGCATGGCGTGTACGACTTATGGTTCCAACCTCCAGTTCTCACCTCACTTCCTAAAACCTTGTCCCTACATTCCACACTTTCTCATGTAAGACTATTCACTTTTTGAGAAAGAAAAAGAAACGTTGGGCAAATTTGAATTGGAGAAGAAACAATTTACAAGGCATAGTGACATCATTACCACAGAAGAAAAGGAGCAGCTGGCACTGTGGTGGGGAAAAAATCCATTGGAGGAATGCAATCCACAGACCATGACACCTTCCTTCTGCAGAGAAATTACTATTCTTGAGAAAATTATAAGTGATTTTCTGCTTAACCTTAATAGGGTTAAGCTGTATTCTGGCACTTCACCTACCCCATTGATGGTCAATGATCTGTAACAAGACTTTCTTTCCTTTCCGTGCATAACATGCTTATTGACACTTAAGAGAGAATGTAACAGGATCACTTTACCGTCTCTCACCTTTTAAAATGCCTACCAAGAGTCAATCTTTGAATTTACCCATGAAGGGCTTTTTAAAACATCTCTCATGCAAGGCTATAATAAATCTTTGACCTATTCTTATAACTAACCTTAGTTAGTCTGATTGTTTTTCCTGTTCTAGCGGGGAGAGGGAACCCAGGGCCTCACATAAACTGGGGAAAATCAGCCCCATTTGTTTTTATTATTTTTTATCTTGATTCAGGGTCTCCTTCAGTTACGCAGGCTGCCTCTGACCTTGAACTCATGATCTCTTCCTTCAGCTTCCCCAGTCAGTAGGATTATAGATCAGTACCATCATATCCAGCTTGAATTTTTCCTTTAGTAAATATATGCAAGTATACATTTTAGATGCCTCAAAGCAACCAAATACAAATCTGGGTCCCAAATACTGCTGATAGCTAAAATTTCAAAATACCTATATGGAGAGGTCATCAATAATACTGTAATATTTGGGTAAATATATCTAAGAAAAGTGTGTATCAGTATCCTTTCACTGTACTTTTTCAATCTCTATTCTGAGAAAATAATCTGAGAACCTGGACTTTGTGAAGAAAAATGCGGCATCAGGATTGGAGGAAGATTAATTAACAACATGTGTTATGCAGATGACACAGTTTTGTTTGCTGAAAGTGAAGAGGATTTGAAACATTTACTGATGAAGGTCAAAGAACACAGCCTTCAGTATGGACTGTGCCTCAATATGAACAAAGCAAAATTCCTTACAACTGTGTCAGTAAGTAATTTCATGGTAAACAGAGAAAAAATTGAAATTGTCTAAGAATTTGCTTTACTTGATTCTACACTCATGGAGACACTCATGGAAACAATAGTCAAGAAATCAAAAGAAGCATTGCATACCTGGCACAGAATCGGGGTGTGTCTTCTTCTGTTGTTGCTATGAATCTGACCTGACTCCATGACACCTAACAACAATAACAATAATCATCATCCGAGGGAAGCAGAAGTCAAGAAACCAAAAGACGCATCTCATTGGGAAAAGCTGTTTCAAAAGACCTCTTTAAAGTGTTGAAAAGTAAAGATGTCACATTGAAGATGAAGGTGTCCCTGACTCATGCCATGCGTGGTATTTTCAGTTGCATCATATGGTTGTGAAAGGTAGATATTGAATATGGGAGATAGGAGAATAATAGATGATTTAAAATTATGGTGCTAGAGATGAATATTTAATATATAGACTACAAAAGAACCAACAGATTTGCACTAGAAGAAGTGTAACCAGAGTGCAATGATGTCTAGACTTTATCTTATGCATTTGGGCATGTTGTCATGAGGGACCAGTTCCTGGAGAAGGGCATCATGTTTGAGAGAGTGGGGGGTCAACAAGAAAAAGGAAGACCTTCAACTAGATGGACTGACACAGTGACTGCAACAACGGGCTTAACCATAAAAAATATCCTGTGCCTGGCACAGTGTTGGGGAGTGTTTCCTTTTGTTGTGCATAGGGTCGCTATGAGTCAGATCTGACTGGACGGCACCTAATAACAATAATTCATATAAGAATTCTCTGTTGGAGTATATTATATGCCTGCAATATCTAATGTGGCAGATCCTAGGTACATGGAACATTTGAAATATTACTAGTACAAATGAAGATGTGTTGTGAGCATAAAATATACATTTGATTTTGAAGACTCTATTAAAAATAATATTTAGAGCCAGGCACAGTGGCACATGCCTATAATCCCAGTGACTTGGGAGGTGGAGGCAGGAGGATCATAAGTTCAAGATCAGAGGTAGTCTGCATAATTTAGAAAGACCCTGTCTCAAAAAGTGAAAAAAAAAGGACTAAAGGTACAATTCAGTGGTATACCACTTGCAAAGCATGCAAGCATAAGGGTACTGGGTTCAGCCAGAATTTCTAATAATATTTACATTGATCATAAGTTAAATGATTATATTTTAATATATGATTAAATAAAATATATCACCTTAGTAAAGTTTAATTACCTTTTTAAAACAAATTAATGTTCTAAGAAAATTGAATGATACATGTGCAGCTTATATTTACATTGACAATTCAACTCTATTGGATAGCACTGTAATAGATGATGGAAGGTTTTTGCTCTTTGTTTTTGTTTTGTTTGTTATCTGTTTCCTCACATTTCTAAGAAGGATCACTATAGAGATTATAGAAGTTTTTATCCAACTTGGTAGGGGATGGTGATAAATGAATCCTTTCATTTGGCGGCAAACTATCGAAGAAAAAAAGTTTGTAGAATCCAATCATTGCAATAATCTTGTTCTGTTGGCTCAAAAATGTTTATTAAATTCATCACGCACACTAAGCATGATGTTATATCCTCTGGACATAGTGATAAAAATTGAGGTGTGTTTTTCTTGTCTATTTGCTCAATAAGTGGGTGATAGATACCAAACCTATAACAAGAATGGGGCATATCATATGAAAGATCTGCTAGTGACAAATATCTAATAACCACTGATGAATAATCAGGGGACAAACTAGTCTGAAGAGTTTTGAAGTGAGCTCTCTGATGTAGTGGTTTGAAATCTGATACCTGAAGGTAAATATATATTAGCTAAGCAAATGGAGGTCACAGATAATGCTTCTCTAGTTGAAGTTCATTTAGAGAAGTATTCAGCTGGGAGCCAACCACTGCTAACACTCCTAGATGTTAGAGGGTGAATGTTTTGTTCCTGAAGGGGTCACCTGAGCAACAAATCTCACCTTCCACTCAGACTAGGTTAGTTTGAGGTGCTGTGAAATTTTCAGATGCAACTGTTCATTGGTTTCAAGGCTAGATTAATTCTGAACTAATGAATCTTAGATCTACCTTACACTATTCTAGAAGGAATCCTGTAAACAAATAACTTTTAAGTATCTATTGAACACTTTTCTCATATCCATTAAGCAATGTATAGAAGATAAAAAAAGTATGTGGTCCCATATTTCAAGAAATCTTGTATTTAGTTAAGGAACTGTCTAGAATATACATGAGTGCTATAATATTAAAATATTAAACTTAAGTAGAAAAAGAAATGTTGGTTTGGTGGTAAATTTCCTAAGTTGTACAGATAAGAAGAAAGAAACAGCCAGGGTTACCAAGGAAGATATGAGAGCTTCCTCAGGTAGCCTCCCCTGCCTGAAATTTAACACATAATAGGGAGTGGGGTCAGTGTCTTCTAAGACTGTAGTTCCTGAAAGCAAAGACAGATACTTGGAACACAATCATTAGGGACCAAGGATTGCTCTGGGTATATATTTCATAATATAGGACCAAGATAAAAAAACAACAATATTAAAGTAAATTAAAATAAATAAAATAAACATAAGTAGGAAGAGATGGATTATCACAAAAGGATGTTAGGGCATTTGGGGAAAAAAGTAATGGTACTTAGATCCAGATCTTACATCTTCTTGTGTTGCTGCTATTGTTAGGTGCCTTCCAGTCTTGTCCTACTCATAGTTACCCAATGTACAACAAAATGAAACACTCCCTGACATGCCTGGATATGCCCAGCATGGTCAGTACTTCTCTGCTATTCAAAAGATTTTTATTGGCGCGTTGTTTTGGGATTGTATTGGGAGTGGGTTACCATGTCCTTCTCCCATTTATGTGGTGCTGGGTAATTGAACCCAGGACCTCAGAAAATGCAGAGCAGCACTCTGCCAACTGACCTAAACCTCAGCCTATCTTACACCTTACACAAAAATTAATTCCATTTGAGTCAAAGATTTTGTGGAAAAAAATCCCCACAAAGGATTAAAAGAAACTAGAGATTAATTTTTTAATAATCTTCCCTTGGGGCAATTTCCTCCAGAGCATGAAAAAAGCTAGGAAAAAAACACAGAAGTGCATTTTGTTAGGGAAATATTTGAATGGTGAAGTTCCATAAGATAGGACTGTTTTCAAGAATGTCTTAGGTATTCTCCATGCCCATTGCTGACCTCACCCAAGGGAAGTGGTAGTGGTAAGGGGGACTCCCAAAGGGATTGATACAGGTTTTCTGGAGTTAGCAGAACATAGAGTTGCTCATTTGTTCTGGCTAAGAAAAGTCCAAATGTGAGAGGAAGTGAAGGAGCCTCCCCTCCTGGTATCATAGGAAGAGAGAGCGCTGTGGTCAAGGCATCCTTCCTCCACGTGTTTGTGGGCATTGAGAGCCCTCTAGAAAGAAGCATCACCCAAACAAGGAAACTGCCCTGGAGACAGAACTTCTGAGGAACCCACAGGAGTGCTCCGGGGAGAAGCAGCCATCTCAAGGGGCTAGGATCTCTTAAGTCCCCTAATACCAGGCAACAACTCTGCTACCCATTTCACACCTCGTGCATCTTCCTCAAATACTTTCAAAAACAGACACTACATAGTGTTAGTGGAGGACAAAATGTGAGGCCAGCTTTGGAGCACAGTCCATTGAAATCATCCAAGGCTAAATCAGATCCAGGGCTCACAGTGGACTAAGAGATCTGAATGTTATTAGATTAGTCTGAACTAGAGTTATTTGATTACTAAACCAGAGTGGATTTTTAATGCAAAAAGGGAAGAATATAGGGGATATTAGCTAATTGTAACCAGGAAAAATGTAAAATCTTTCTAATCTCAAACAGAAATAAAGCAAGCACCATTCCAGAGAGTAAGTTGGAAGGAACAGTGGAAGAGAAAATAAATATTGCTTTCATTTCTACCTTTCACACTTGGTCTATGAAACCAGTTTCACACATGGTTGTTGTTGTTGTTGTTGTTGTTGTTAGGTGCCATCGAGTCGGTATCTGACTCATAGCAAACCTACGCACAACAGGTGAAACACTTTGTCAGTGCTTCTCTGCTGTGCATAGGGTTTTCAATGGCAGATTGATTTTTGTGAGGGGGTTGCCAGGTCCTTCTCCCAAGCCTACAATATCTGGTGTTCCCAGGTGGTCTCCCATGCAAGTACTAACCAGGCCTGACCCTGCTTAGCTTCCGAGATCTGACAGGATCAGATGCCACAGGGCTATGACTGCAGGCCTTCACACATGGTAGGAAGTTGAAATTGTTTGGTCAGACACATGCTTCTCTGTTCACATGATAAACTCATTCATATTTTGATTTTTCATCTCTGTGTATTAAAATAAATTCAATGTTGGGTACATAGTGCTAATGTAATATATTTTTAATAAATTTATACAATGTGCATGTAATGTTTGTGTGAGAGACAAAAGAAAAACAAAGGAATCCAGAGAAAGGCTCAGTATTTACCAATTGGGAATTTCTCAGATATTATCAGTCCCAGTGAAGTGCTAAGTGTACATAGAGTTCACAGGTCTAAAGCAATGACATTTCTTACATCATCCACACTTGTGAATGGATATTTAACAACCAACCTAAAGAGAAAGACCTTCTTACATCATGAGCATTAATAAGGAATTAACACATTTAAGAAAATTTCCAAAGTTATCTGCTATGTGCTGTTGATCTCTCAGCAGTTCATTAACTATCCAAAGCAAATACCAATTCCCACGTGTCAGTAAGATCAGGAAATTTCCACTCAAATGGAGATGTCACTCATCAGCTGTCTTCTCTGTCACTCATTGCCTACCCCCCTCTTCAGTGCAGGCTTCTTGTCCCAGTTTCTGTTGCTCATTTTCAAGTTCTATTTCCTCAGAAGCTGTCATACTCCTTGATGAAGTCAGACAGATAGAAGGATGTCCAATATAGGGGTTGAGCATCTCATACAGCTTCATGGCCCTTTTCCTTAGAGGCATAGTTGATAAGAGGAAAATTCTAGATTTCGTATCAGTGCTTTCTACAATCTAGATATTTATTTATTTTTTATCTAGTTCACACTTCATGCATGGGTACTTTCCTGGTGTTTGAAATTGCCACTTAAATCATTCCTCATTTGCAAAATCATAAACAGACACCCTATATTATACATATATATTAGGCATGGCTAATTGCATAATATCGGAGCTTCCTTTAAGATACGTGGCAATATAGAACTAGAAACATGATACTTAAGCAAAATTGAAACCTGAATGTCATCTTGAAAGTTGATGAAAATCAAAATTATAGAATTATTTTTCAATCACAGAATAATTGATAGACATCTATTATCCTAACTAAATAATGGTAGTTAATTAATTGAGTAGAAAGTGTTATTAGTTGCTGTTAGGTGCTGTCAAGTTGAACGTGACTCATAGAGACCCTATGTACAGCATAATGAAGCACTACCCAACACTGCTCCATGCACAAGATCTTTTTATGCTTGAGCCCAATGTTGTGATCACTATGTTTCTTCTCATTTTGAGTCATGCCACATTAGCAAATGAAGGTCCCAGGGGCTTTATTCCAATCCTGTCATGAAAGTGGACTCTATTTTGAGGACCGAACTTTTCTCTAGCCTGGGGGGCTCATTTTCAGGCACTATATTTGACAATGCTTCTCTGCTATTCGTAGGGTTTTCCATGGCTAATTGTTTCCAGAGTGGGCACCCAGGTCCTTCCCCCTAGTCTGGTTAAGTCTGGAAGCTCAGCTGAAACTGCTCCACCATAGGTGGCCTTACTAGTATCTGAAATACTTGTGGCATGGCTTTCAGATTTACAGCAACATGCAAGTCTCCACAGAAAAATCTGACAGACATGTTGGAGGAATTGAGGATCGGTAAATATAAATTTACATTTATATTTTATTCAACAAATATATTCAGTTACAATTCTTCCCTTTGCCTAGATCATTTACCAGTTGAACACATTAGTCACTTACAGTGTTTGAAAGTATGATATATAATTGAGGAGGGAGTACAAACCAGAGCCAGACCATGAGCTGAGAGATCATAGTCTATGTTTTTGTTGTTCTTCTTACGTGCTGTCCAGTTGGTGTCTGACTCATAGCAACCCTATGTACAACAGGCAAAATACTGTTGTCAGTGCTTCTCTGCTATTCACAGGGTTTTCAGTGGCAGATTGTTTCGGGAGAGTGGGTTAATGGGTCCTTCTCCCAAGCCTACAACACCTGGTATTCCTAGACAGTCTCCCATCCAAGTACTAACTAGGTCTGACCCTGTTTAGCTTCTAAGATATGACAGAATCGGTCACCACAAAGGTACAGTTGCAGGCTGGTCTATAGAAGATGGAACGTAGTTCCATGTCCTATAATTATAACTCTACTCAACCAGGCTATAATACCTGGGAATTTTTACTTGCATGGAATCTCAACAGAATGTACTTTTTAAAAAAGTGAAGGTTCTTATGGTATGAATTGTGTATCTTAAAATCTCATATGTTGAAGCTCTAACCTCAGTACCCCAGAATATTTTGGAGGTAGGATCTCTTAAGAAGTAATTAAAATAAAATGAATTCTTTCAAGTGAGTCCTAACCCAATATAACTTATGTCAGTATATTAAGAGGAGATTTGGACATAGATATTTCCAGAGGAGGGGAAGGAGAAGGGAGGAGATAGTCATCCCAAACCATGTAGAAGCAGCCAACCAGGCCAACACTTTGAGTTTGGACTACCCATCTATGGAGCTGTGAGAAAATAAATCTCCATTGTTTCAGCCACCTGGTCTGTGACATTATGTTTCAGTTGCCCTAGCAAACATATTGAGAGGGCAGGTGTCTATGAAGGGAACCGTAGGAAGATGTTATGATACCTTAGCAGGCTCTGCGATTATCAAGATGAACAAGGAAGAGAAAAAGGGGTGGTCCACACTAAGAGAACAGCACTTGCTACAGCACAGAATCATTAGAAGGCCCAGGTGCTCTGACTTTTCTGGGGGCATCTGACTGGAGGGCAGAATGGAGATTGGGGTGGCAAGGCAAAGCCAGAGGCCCAAGCAGAGGGAGAGCATAGCAGGGTGGGTATCAAATAATTTGGTAACAGGACCGTCCATTTCCTGATAAAAAGTGGAAGAGTTCTTCACTGTTGAGGATGGCACACTGGAAACATTACATTTCACCCTCCCTGCTTCACCTCTGACCATTTTAATTCTTCTCTGATTCTTGACTCATCAGCGCTCTCACCTGCAATGGGAGAGCCACATGCCGGCATCCAGGAATAAAGCCACCTTTACAACAGGACATTAATTAATTGGCAGGGAGTCTGAAGGGGTGTTAGAATGGATTTATCACAACAGATGGAGACAAGTCACTTGAGGAAGCGAACAGCTGGATCAGCCTATGTTTCATTTCCATGCTCGCAAATTCATAACAAAATTAATACAATTTGCCACCAGAAATGGATAGCATTTCAGAAGCAATAAGTAACCACATGGGTGTAACAGTTTTTATATATAAGAATAAAGTCATTAGTTAAAACAAGACATGTTCTTAAAACTACAGAATAAATAACTAGAGAGGTCAACAGAGCTCAGGTTTCGATAACTGTCATTTGTCATACAATTGTCAATGTCATACAATTGACATTTTCATCTTGTAAAGCAAGTTTTAATCAAATTAAGAAGACTAGGTCAAACTATATTAAAAGGCAAAATATTAAATAGTGAGTAAATCCATGGATTCCCTGGTTCAAATCCTATGTCCACCATTTTTTAGTTGCTTAACCTGTGGAAAGCCACACAGCCTCTCTGTACTTCAGTTTCTTCATACAAACATCATTTTAAGAATGATGACAGACATAATGGGGTTTTCCAGACATTGCATTGTGTTTATGTATATTACTCTATTTAATTCTCAGAACAACCTTATAAGTATTACCATTAATCTCATATTATTGATAAGGAAACCAGAGGCTGAGAATGGTAAATACCTAGCCCAAGGTCACAGAGATAATAAATTATGAAGCTAACATGCAAACCTAGGCAATTTCTCTCTTTCAATATTTACACTTTCATTACACTCTTCAAGATCCAGGTTCTTATTTGTTGTTAGGAGCCATCAAGTCAAGTCTAACTCATATGGCCCTATATAGAACGGAACGAACCACTACCCAACTCTGTCATGCATATGATCTCTTTAAGTTTGAGCCCATTCTTGCAGTCACTATGTTACTTTACATTTTGAGTCATGCCACATCAACAAAAGGAGGTCTCATGGGCTTTACTGCATTCCTGTCGTTAAGGTTGACTCTAATTTGAGGAGGCAACTCTTCCCCAATGGTACCTTTAACATATTCCAGCCAACGGGTGGGGCTCATTTTCCTACACTATATTTGACAGTGCTTCTCTGCTATTCATAGGATTTTCAATGGCTAACTTTTTCAGGAGTGGGCTGCTGGGCCCTTCTCCCTAGTCTGTCTTTGTCTGGAAGCACAGCTGAAACCTGTCCACATGGTGGCCCTGCTGGTATCTGAAATACTGGTGGCATAGTTCTCAGCATTACAGCAACACACAAGCCCGCATAGCGTGACAAGCTGATAGACACATAGGGGATATTATTATTTGCACTACTATTATTGTTGTGATATTTTGTGTGTGTGTGTGGTACTAGGGGTGAACACAGGGCCTTGCACATACTTTGCAAGTACTCTACCACTCAGCTGCATCCTAATCCCTTTATAAAATTTTTATCTTGAGATAGGGTCTTACTATGTTGCACAGACTGCCTCTGGCCAGGAACTTGCCATCCTCCTGGCTCAGTGCCCTGAGTCATTGGGGTCAGGGGTGCACCACAATGTCAGACTACTTCAAAGTTTTTTTTTTTTTTAATCTCACCTTATCCTGAATATAAAGCAAGTTGTCTCTGGAACCTTGAGGTAGACCGTGGTTCTTACTAACCTGTCCAGGATTCTGGCAAGCACTTCCCCCCACCTCTGTTCTTCAGTTCCTCTCCAGAAGTGCCTCACGCTGATTGGTACTTGGGTTTTTGTGACTAACTAACATTTCTCTTGCTCATCCATTTGGTCCCGACATTTATGATTTGAGTCAGTCTATTCCCCTAAAGCTTCTTCACACAGGATTCAGCTCACATTTGATTCCATAACTTCCTCTCCGCCTTACATATCAGTCCATTTGGTCAGTACAAATCTTTCTTCCCTCTCCTCTCTCTGTGTAAAATTTCTTACTTTCATACAAGGTAAGAGAATCAAGGATTTGTAAATGAGGAGGGAGGTAGTGATAGAGAACCACAGATTTGTAGAGGGCATTCTAAGTTCAAGCCAAGTTTGATGTTTAACCCTATCACTTATTAACTGTGCAACATCACATGATATATTTGCCTTTTTTTGGACATATGAATTGTCTATGTCTATGTGGCTGACACTAGCTCTTCCCATAAGAGTCACCTTAGAGACTAAAAGAGGTAACATGTAAAGGCCTTATCCTAGGTCATAGTAGGTAGTCAGTGCTCAGAAAATACAGTAAGGATAAAATGTATAATCATGAATTTCTCCTGCTTTAAACCTTCATATGGGAGAAGGATGTAGCAATCCACTCCCGAAAATAATCCTGAAACAATTAGCCATTGGAAACTCTGTGAGGGTGGCTATGAGTCAACTCCGACTGGATGACACCTAACAATGCCAAAGGCTTCTAATTACATTCTACATTTTATAAGTTTCATAAGTTGGTATTTGTTTATCTTGTTAACTCTGTAGACTTCTACTCTGTCCTTTATAATTTACACTTCAAAATGGTAAATTATTTGTTCTTTCTCAAGAAACACAGTATGTCTTTGTCATTACATAGTATATCACTTAATCCTAGAATCTCTACTCATTCATTTTCCTACAAGGAAAATTCCTACTAAACCCTGTCAACCCAACTGAGATAAGGATCTACCCAGCCTTCTGTAAAAGTCCATCAGCTTTGACCCCAGTCCAAGAAAAATGAATGTGTGACCAATGTGCCTTCAACACACATTTGGTGGCTGACACATTTATAATGCATTGTTCCTTTCTTTCCATTCTGTAATTTTTACAGGGTCTGCATAATAGTCATCTTTGTGCCACTGCAATTACATACTTTAGCAGTGAACTCATATATGTAAGAAGATTATTTAATTCACAGTTTTGAAGGTTTAAAGCCCAAGACTGGGTAGACCCTTTGGTTTGGTGTCTAGCAGGGTGATGGATGGTGGCTGATCATGGCAGGAGTGTGTGGAGGAGAAAACAATGCAGCTCCAGCAGAAATGGGGGAAACAGACATCAGGTAAGGCTATGTGTGCTCCTTTCAGAACAAACCTCCCAGGAGAACTCAAAGGACCCTGGGAGAACTAACAACCAATGGTGATAGGCAAACTGCTTTCTGAGGATACACCCCCAATGACCCAAGAACCTCCCATGAGGCCACGCCTCCCCTAGGTTCCACCGCCTCCCAATAGCAGGACCCTGAGTCCAAACCTTCAACACAGGTGCCTGTGGGAGACACCTAAGCATCCAAACCATGGCAGCCTGCTATGCATCACCTGTTCTGAGGTTGGATCAGTAAGCACATCTAATTCAGCAGGCTTGTGTTTCTAAGTTCAGTTGCCCATGTGTGCAAGTCTTGTCCTCTACTCTGGATTTTATTGTTCATAAAGGGAATATCTGGGACCTTATTTGCTGAAAACTTTATTTCTCAGGTAATCCAGGGCCCAGGTCATGGCAAAGAGGAGTGTTGTTTAGTTCCATTCAAGCAACTTGTATGTATGCATTTATGTTGTTGTTGTTGTTAGATGCTGTCCAGTCGGGTCTAACTCATAGTGACTTTCATAGAGTTTTCAATAACTGACTGTTTTGAGATTGTTCTCAGGAGTTGGCCACCACATCCTTCTCCCATGTTTGTGGTTCTGAGGGTCAAACCTGGGTCCTGAGAAAGTGCAGAGCAGCACTCTACCAACTGAGGTAAACCCCAGCCCACATGCATTTATGGACCTTGAAACATGAGCCAGGTATAAAAGTTTGGGGAATAAGTTATGCAAGTGATGATTTCTCTTTGGGCATAGTTTGAACAAATGTCTGCCAGCTGTGATTTCCTAAGCATGAGTCATGTTGATATTTTTTTAAATCTTAGATATTAGCAACCTGCATTACATAACGCACCTGATTTGTCAGTTGTTGTGTTAGTTTCATGACTGTGTGGCTTGCAGTATTTTGATGATGGCAAGGTTACTACAGTGGAACAATGAGGAGAATTCTATGATACTGTATCCAGAAGGATGCCTAACAAGATATGCAGGAGGCTTCTGGAACTCCAGCCAACTCAAGGCCTGCCTTGTGGGTACACGGTTTTGCCACTCAACCTTCTGTACTGAGTTCATGTGGATAAAGTATAGGAACCATGCCAAGAGGCACTGACTTCAAAGACTTCAGTAAAATAATGTCAGAGGACACAAAAGGTGATTGAAGACAACATAATGTTACTGTAAAAATCTCAAGCATAGTTGACTAAAGAATATCTAGTCTAAAATAGAGTAAATTACAAAATATGTGAATGTGTTCAAGTCTATAGTTGTACCACCCTGGTGTCTAATCTTATCAAATCTTTGAAGCTAAGCAGGGTCTGGCCTGGTTAGTCTTTGGATGGGAGACGACGTGAGAACACCAGGTGCTGGAGGATTGGGAGAAAGACATGGCAACCTACTACTGAAATAATCAGCCATTGAAAACCCTATGAATAGGAGAGAAGGACTAACAATAGTGTTGGGCATGTCACAGTGTCAGATAATGTTTCATTTGTTGTACATAAGGCCTTTATGAAGCAGACTTGACTCGATGGCGCCTAGCAACAATAACGACAATGCATACAAGGAAAGTTATGTTGTTAAATTATTTGTACCAGCCTAGAGAGTAAGCTGGGTTGTCTGATCCAAATTTCAGGTGGATCAAGCAGAGGAAGGAAATCTTAAGGCTAGAACCTGCCCAGGAATGGCTCACCCTGTTTTACTCAACAATATCTGTATTTATAATGAGGAGATGCTCTCTGGAATCTCTCTTTAAATAGCAAGCTTCCTTAGGACTTAAAAAGCCCAAATGAAGAAAAAATAACCTTAATGGCCCAGGCAGGAAAATACTTCCTTATAAGAGAGTGGGTCACTCCATGTTACTTTGTACAGCCTCCATTCGAATGCATTGTTAGTCTGTACTCTATTGCTAATAACTGTAGCTATGGTCTTCTTGCTGGCCGAATCTTAAGATGGCACAAGGTGTCATATGGAAAGAGAAAGGCAGCATCATCCGGAAAGAAAAAGGCAGCCTCTCAGCCAAACTGGCTGTCATAGCGACCCACTCTCCAGAAAGCATTTTAACCCACTGCTTAACTACTTGCATGAGTAGCAATTGAATTCATGAAGGTAGAGCCCTAATCACTACTTAATACTTCCATTTTGTCCCACTTCTTCATACCCCGTACTGGATGCTATGTGTTGAGTATGAAATGCCCCCCACATGCTCATGTGTTGCATACTTTGTCCCCAGCTGGTGGCGCTGCTTTAGAAGGTGGTGGATACTTCAGGAGGTGAGGGCTAGCTGGAGAGATTGCATCACCAGGTGTATGCCCTTCAGGGTTATGCTGGTACCTATTCCCCTCCTCTCCTTCTCTGCTTTCTATCCATCATGAGATGGACAGCCTGCTCCATTACATTCTCCTCCAGCATTGCCCTCATAATGGGCCCAGAGTCAATGGAGCCTAGGACTCTGGACTAAAATTTCTGAAACCTTGAGCCAAAATGAATCCTTCCTCCTAATAAGTTGTTCTGCCAAGTATTTTGTTACAGTGATGAAAAGTCTGATGAACATAGTGGGGATTAAGTTTAATTGAGTTTCAGAGAGGACAGACAATATTCAAACCACAGCACATAGTATTTGCTGGAATAATGAGGCTCATTGCAGACTTAGAATTCAAGAGGTTTTTAATATAATTGTGGAAGACAATGCAAGCTCCATTCTGACTTCACAGTATCCATCCTGTATTACACTGACATGGTGAATAGTGCCAACATTAACTTCTTGCTGAGAGATTTTCTCAAATGATTTTAATTCCAAGAATTAAATTTCAGAATTTAGCATAGACAACTGGTATACCAGGAGGTCTCAATCAAGATGTCCGTCTTATTTGAGTTTAATAGTAAGTTTCTGCAATGGTCTTTGGAAATATAAACAATTGGGTTAGAAATAATATTCTCTGAGATAACTCTTTTCAGAGGAGTGATTGTTTTGTTTTTCCAATTCTGTATGTAGAATGCTAGGGCTATGATAATCTTATCTTTTATAGTAATTTCTTGGAATCTTTAAAACTGTGAGAAGCATCTTAAAACCACTGTTGATCAAATATAATTTCTGAGGTAATGAGGGAGGAAATATCCCTTTCTTAGAAAGAGATCTCAGTCTTCAAATGCTGAACGAACACTGTCCCTACCCACATGCTGAGAATCCTTCCAAGTAAGAATGAATGGACTAAAGAAAAACTATGAAGGACTTTAATGTTTGAAATTTTAAGTACACGTATAATAAAAATTGATTTTGGACCTTAATTCTATGGAAATGTAACATATTTGGACTTTAACTTTCAAAAGAATTTAATCTATTTTAGTACTTCACCAGTAATATTATAGTGGCAGAGGATTTATATTCAAATCTGGACCATCTCTTTATTGACATTTTGTCATTGGAGTATAATTATGTCATCACTCAAGCTCAAAACAAATCCCGTAATAGGCTGTGTTGGGCAATGTTATAATGTCAAATATAGATTAAATTTTCAGGCTTGGAATTGGGTTAAATAATGTGCTGCTTTGACACCTGTTAGAGTCTTCTGAGGGGTTGGTGGAAGTCAGTCCTTATCATTTGTATTCCTGAAGGGAATTTCAAGGAGGAGTGTTAGTATGGTGCCTGGGCATCTGGGAAAGAGAAAAGAAGCCTTATTAAACATTTGCTCTGCTTTCTACACATGATAACACTAAGATGACAGTGTAGATTAAGGTAAGAAGGTTGGAAGGGGATATTTCTTCTTTCTTGTGGATTTAGATCAATTAATGAAATACTCCTAGCTTTCCTGTAGCACTATTATATCATGGAAATGCTAGTGACTAATCTTGGATCCATTTGCATAATAATAAATGATGCATACTGGACACACTCCTTTTCCTTTTGAGAAAATCTGAATTGTTTTCTGTTTCTTCCTATCATGTGCTGTATAGTTTCCTTTCCCAATGGGCAGAGCTTTGTAGGGGTCTAATGATATGTGTAGGCTGAAAAATGTCTTCATAATTTCTGTATATATCTTTCCAATTATGAGGAGGGAGCCAAGAGCAGGCAGTGTGCCTCCCTGAGAAATTCACTGTGTCCTTCAAACTGTGCTTTGTTGTTAATAAATACAATATTTTACTTCCATCTAATGATTAGCTAGTTTATTTTTTAGGGTTATTTCTTCTTCATCTGTGTACATAGATAGATGGTAGAGGGAATTTCAGGGTCTTGTAGTGAAGTAAAAAGGCCTAAAATGAGTCAAATCATATCATCTGGAATGAGTGTACACTATTTATGGGATGACATGAGAAAGAATAAAAGTGGCCAGAGATATGTGGGATGTGGTCATTGAAGATATACTTTCCATTTGGAAATAGCACTGAGTCAACATCAATTGTCCTGTGAGTCAGTCTCCAATGAGACTAGGATGAAAATGGGACTGAATTGGATCAATTTGTATAGGTGACATTACCTCAAGCTGTCATATAGTGAAAAATGAACCCTGAGCACATTAAGATTTTCTATTACTGTATGCATGCCCTTATACATTCCCCTGTAGATTAAGTTCGCCTACATCTGTACCACTGTGGAATCACATCCTGTCATATCTCAGAAGCAAAGCAGGGTCAGGACTGATTAATAGTTTGATGGGAGACCACCTGGGAACACCAGGTGCTGTAGGCTTGGAAGAAAGACCTGGCAACCCACTCCCAAAAAACAATCTGCCATTGAAAATGCTATGAATAGCAGAGAAGCACTAACAAAAGTATTTCACCTATTGTACATATGGTCGTTCTGCATCAGACACAGACTCAACAGCACCTAACAAAACAACTACTACAATAACAACATAGATTAAGTAACAGAGAAGTCCAATCCAGTCCCTATGAAGCAGTTCATGGTGGGGCATCCTGTGAACCTCATGAACCATGCCAAGTGAAATCACATGGGAATACATGAGCCATACTTTTCAAAGGATGCCCTTTATCTTTATTAAAATGTAAACTCACTTTGGAAGACAACAATTTCTACCTTTGAACACACTCAAATTCAAATGTCTAATGTCCACTGAACTTATCAGTACAAGGAAAAGAAGCACCATGACCTTTTTCATTGCAAATATTTCTCTTAACTCAGGCAAGCATTTCACTAAACTCTTTTAGTGTATCATCATACTACATGGAAATAGTGTTGAGACTGTGATCTTCTGGGGTCTAGAGTAGAAACAGATACATAACACATTATCTTCAAATTATATTCTTAATATCTCTACATTTCAAAATTTTTTTCAATATATAAAAGAAAATCACTTTAGCTTCATGTTTATCATGGCAAAACATGAGACTAGACACTAATGCCACACTACCTGGGTTCAAGTCCTGGCTCTGCCACATATTAGCTCTGAGTGCTCATCCAAGGGGAGTAACTGTTGAAATACTAGAGAGTACCACCATAATAGGGGCCTATCTAGCCCACCTGGAGGACCGAGATCTATCCTCCAAGGTAAGATGGCTTCCTGTGACCCTCATCCCACATCTAGGTCTCTCCTTAAGGTCTTTAAGTGAGACAAGATAGTGCCTACCTGCCTGGACCCCCTGTTATTTAATTGGCTATTCCCGACCCTCACCCTGGTCCCTGATTGGCCACTAAAGAACATCCTTTGATTGACCAGAAAGTGACATCTGATTTTACCCTTTATTTGAATGTCACTCCTAATTGGTTGTGCTCAGCCCCTCGTGCCACCACCTAATTGATTGACTGCCATCTTGAGGCAGTTACCCAATGACTATATAAGCAAAGCTTGCTCACAGCTCTGCACGTTCTGCCACTCCACTGCAGATGGGCTGCACCATTGCCAGATCAAGAGAGAAGAATGCCTGTCATTGCAGAGGCCACCCCATCACTGGACCAAGACAGAGATCATTGCACCAAGATGGAGATCATAGGAGACCAGCAGCAAAGCAGCAGCTGGATTTCACAGAGGATGTCCAGAGGCTACTGAGGGCCACACAGACCACAGCTGAAGCCAGAGCTGTGACACTTCCACTATCCCAAAGGGCAAGCTTGAAGGCTTTATTTCTTTACAGGAGATGTACAATAAAATCTTTACTAAAGGCATTCTGAAGTCATCTGTCCTTGACTCCATCCACTGCACCTTGCCAGTCCCCCCTGGTGTAGGGGTCCTGATCCCAGTCGGAGAAGAAAGAGCTAGCCTGGTCCTGGCTTTGGGGAGGGGTGATCCACAAGGAATAGCTCCATGTGTCAGTTTCCTCATCAGAAAAATGGAAATAGCAAACATATTCCTAAATCTAAAGCCTTTCCAATAATAAGTGAGAGAATAAATGTAAACTTCTAAGTATTGTGCTGGACACAAAATTCTTATCATATAAGTGTTATTAGTAATGAGAAGATTGAGCGCACATTCTTTTGTTTGGTATTGAAGATTTTTCACATTAATGAACTGTTGTTGTGGTGGTTGTTAGATTCTTTTGAGTCAGGTCTAACCCAAAGTAAGCCTATGTACACCAGAATGAAACACTTCCCACCACCGGGCCATGCCTGGCGCTATTGTCAGCGTTTCATTGCTGGACATAGGGTTTTCAATGGCTAATTGTTTCATGAGTGGGCTGCCAGGTCCTTTGACCAACCCTACAGCACCTGGTGTTCCCAGTCCAATCCAAGTACTAACCAGTCTCAACCCTGCTTAGCTTCTGAGATCTAATGGCATTGGATGGCAGGGTGGTACAGTTGCAGTCCATTAATTAATTAGCTGGCCTCAAAATGTCTGACATGCATGTATCTCAGGGAACTTTCCCTTCTCTGGGCATCATGAAATTGAGACCATATCTAACCCATTGTTGCATTCCCACTATCTAACTCCATTACATTTGTGCTCCCTTATTGGCAGTTTCAAAATTTTTAGCTTAGTTACCCAGAGTCAACCATGGTCCAAAAAAATCACATAATTCTTTATAGTCTGTATTATAGCTAATGGTTACAATTGTTTAATTTTATTCTGGGTTATATTCTCTTATTGTGCTCAATTTATAAACTAAACATTATCATAGCTATACATGAATGGGAAAAATATAATATAGAGAGTCTTATACTATCCTAAGTTTTGGGCGTCTCTGAGGATTCTGTAAATAGACCCCTCAGAGATGAGGGGAATCACCATATCCACTTGAACATATATGAAGTGAGTGAGTTAATCCAGGCCACACCAACACTGATCTTGTTTTACATCCTTGTCATGTGCATTGATACTCCATGCCTCTGCATCCATGAACAACACTGGATGTTCTTTTCCCACTTCTTTTCCAGGATGTATTTTCCATCTTTTTCAATGTTTAGTTCACAGAACACTTCTTTAATGGAAATTCTGTAGCTGGAAAGGATATCATTGTTTGATAATGGGGAAAAAATGAAGATTAGAATTGTACCAATTCTTTCTAAAAATTTTTACTGGGATGGAGCCCAGAAATGTACTAAAGTAGCAGCAACTGGATGTGGAGATCATGTTCATCTGGAGGAAGAATGTGTGGTTTTAGCTATGCCCCTTGAATCTACTTTTACTCATATAGAAATTTCCCATGGCAAAATCGATTTTGTTGTTAGGTGCCATCAAGTCATGCCCAACTCATAGCAACCCCATTTACAACAAAAGAAAACACTTTCCATTTCAGTGGAAATTGGCACATGATCATTTTATGTTTAAGCCCATTGTGGCCATCACTATGTCAGTCCATCTAGTGGAGAGTCTTACTTTTTTTCATTGGCCTGCCATGCTCCCAAACATGATGTCCTTCCAGAGGGATTTGTCCCCCCTGGTAACATGTTCAAAATAAGTAAGATGCAGTCTAGTCATCTTTGGTTCCAAGGAACACTTTGGTTATACTTCTTCTATGATGGATCTGTTGGTACTTTTGGTAGTCTGTAATATATTCAGTATTCATTTCCAGCACCACAATTCAAAAGCATCAACACTTGTATCTCCTTTATTCACTTTCCAGATTTCACAACCATATGGTACAACTGAAAATACCATGGCATGAGTCAGGCGCACCTTCATTTTCAGTGAGAGAACTTTACTTTTTAACACTTTAGAGATGCCTTTTGCAGCAATTTTTCTCAATGCAGTGTGTCTTTTGGTTTCTTGACTGATGGGGCCATGGATATTGATTGTAGAAAAAAATAAGGCAAAATCTTGGACAACCTCAATCTTTTCTCCACTTACCTTGTAGTTCCTTAGTGACTCAGTTGTAAGTATTTTTGTTTTGCTGATGTTGAGTTGCCATCCATACTGAAGGTGGTGTCTTTTGATCTTTAGCATTAAATGTTTCAAATCTTCACTTTCAGGAAACAGAGTTGTGTCATCTCCATAATGTAGGTAGTTAATGAGCCTTCCTCCAATCAAGATGCCACATTCTTTTTCATAAAGTCCAGCTTCTCAGATTATTTGCTCAGCATAGAAAATGAAAAGCTACAGTGAAAGGATGAAGCCCTGATGTGCACCTTTCTTGACTTTTAAGTCAGGCAGTGTTTCCATGTTCTGTTCAAACAACTGCCTCCTGACCCATGTATAGATTCCTCATGATCATAATTAAGTGCTTTGATATTCCCATTCTTTGTAATGATAACTATAATTTATTGTGATCCACACTGGCAAGTGCCTTTGCATAGTCAGTAAAGCATAGATAGACATTTTTCTGGTTTTCTATACTTTTGGCTAATATCCATCTGACATCAGGAATGATATCACCAGTTAGCCACCACTTCTGAATTTTGGTTGGTTTTCTCACCGTTCCTCATCTAAATATTACTACAGTTTCTTTGGAATGATCTTTAAGATAATTTTATTTGTGTGTGGGATGGTAATATTGTTCTATAATTTCCACATTAGGTTGGGTCTTCTTTCTTAGGAATAGGCACAAATATGCATCTCTTCTAGTCAATTGGCCAGGTTGCAGTTCTCCAAATCTCTTGGCATAAACATCTTAGCACCTCCAGTACTGCTCTGTTTGTTGAAACATTTCTATTGGTATTCCATCAACTTCTGACACATTATGTTTCAACAATTCCTTCAAGGCAGCTTCTACTTCATCCTTCAATAATATTGATACTTGATCATATACAGCCTCCTGAAATGACTGGTCATTCTCCAATTCCTTTTGGTATAGTAACTCTGTGTATTCCTCCCATGTTCTTTTGTTCCCTTCATCATTTAATATTTTCATTGTAGAAACCTTCACTATTGTAACTTGAGGCTTGAAATTTTTCTTCAATTCCTTAAGCTTGAGAAAAAAAGAGCATGTTCTTCCCTTTTGGTTTTCTATCTTCAGTTCTTTGCATATATCATAATATTTGATTTTGTCTTCTCAAGCTGCCCTTTGAAATCTGTTGCTTAGTTCTTTAACTTTGTCATGTCTTCCTTTTACTTTAGTTGCTCAATGTTCAAGGGCAAGTTTGAGAGTCTCTTTGGACATGTAGTTTGGCCTCTTCTCTTTTCTTGTCTTTATAATAACCTGCTTTACTCATGAATGATGACTTTGATGTCATGCCACAACTTGTTTTGTCTTCTATCATTAGTGTCTATCTCATCAAACTGGTTTTTGAGGTGGTCTCTGAACTCAGGTGGGATATACTTGAGGTCAGACCTTGGCTCTCATATACTTGTTCTAATTTTCTTCAGTTTCAGTTTAAACCTGTATATGATCAGCTGATGATCTGATCCACAATCAGCACATGGTCTTGTTCTGATTTTTTATATTGAGCTTTTCCATTGTCTCTTTTCACAAATGTACTTAATTTGAGTCCTATAGTTTCCTATCTGGTGAATTCCACGTGTATTGTCACTGTTTATGTTGATGAAAAAAAGTATTTGCAATGATGAGGTCATTGGTCTGACAAAATTCTCTAATGAAATCTCTAGCATCATTTCTGTCACCAAGGCCATGCTGAACCTTCTTCTTTGCTTCCAACTTTTGCATTCCAAAGATGATTGATTATCAGTACCTCCTGATTGTATGTTTGGTCTATTTCAGATTGCACAAGTTGGTAACAATCTTCCCTTTCTTCATTTGTAGTCTTAGTGGTAGGTGTGTATATTTGAATAATAGTCATAATGAATGGCTTTCCTTATAGGGATATGAATATTACTCTGTCGCTGACAGCATTGTGTTTCAGGACAGATCTTGAAATGTCTTTTTTGATGATGAATACAATCTCATTTCTCTTTAGTCTTTCATTCCTAGTATAGCAGACTATATGATTTTCTGATTCATAATGTCCCATGCCAGTCCATTTTAGTTCTCTCATGCCTAGAATGTCAATATTTATTCACTCCATTTCCATTTGGTGATTTCTAATTTTCCTAGATTTGTATTACTTACATTACACATTCCAATTACTAATGGATGTTTATACTTATCCCTTCTTATTTTGAGTAGTGCCACATCAGCAAATGGAGGTCACTGGGGCTTTACTCCATTTCCATCATTAAGGTCATCTGTACTTTGAGTAGGCAACCCTTCCCTAGTCATTTTTTGAGTGACTTCCAACCTGGGGGATCCCATTTTCTGACACTGTACCTGACAGTGTTATTCTGCGATGTATTGGGTTTTCAAATGCCAATTGTTTCAGGAGTATGCTATCCATATTCTACTTCTTAGTCTGTCTTAATTTGGAAGCTCAGCTGAAACCTGGCCACCATGAATGATCCTGCTGGTACTTATACTACGAGTGGTATAGCCATGGAAAAACTAACAATTTCCTAATTATTAGGATAATACATAAAGATATGCCTAAAATATATGACCATATTTTTAGTTCTACAATACACAGTTTATGTCATAACAATATGTTTCACATATACATTGTATGTCTAGGCAGTTTCCCTCAACTCAATTCCCAACAAATGTATTCTCTTGGATGGTAGTTCAGTGGTAGAGCACTTGCCTGACATAGCATGAGACCTTGGCCTCTATCTCCAGCATGGCTAAAAAGTAAAATTAAGTTAAAATTAAAAATTTTTGTTTAATTGTTAATGGTTAAAATTTTGTTAATTGTTAAGATTCTTTCAATTGTTAAAATTAACAAATTAGAATAAATTATGAATACTTCTGACTATTGTGGAGCACACTTATAATCTCAGCAATTTGAGAGGCTGAGGCAGGAGGATTGTGAGTTTGAGGCCAGAGGCAGTCTCCACAACTTTGAAAGACCCTATATCAAAGTAATAAATTTTAAAAAGGCCTAGAAGTACATCTTAGTGTGAAAATCTTCCTACCATGGATGAGGCACTGGGTTTTAACTTTCAAGTATTAAAAAAGTGCTTCCTTGTAATTCCTCCTACTAAGAAATTGTGAAACTACAGTTGCTTGAAGATGAGCAAAAAGAAAAGAAAAAGCCCACAGAAACCAAGAACAAAAACAAAACAAAACATCAACAACAAAAAACAAGAAACAAAAATCACAAGAGACCTGATAGTATGTGTGTGTGTATGTATGTATGTGTATATATATATATATATATATATATATATATATATATATGTATGTATACATATGTATGTATGTATACATATGTATGTATGTATACATATGTGTATATATATGTATATATGTACATATATATGTATATATATATATATATATATATTTAAAAAGAAAATACATGTTGTTCTCATATCCCTCCTTTGACTGAGGGAGACAAAGTATTAAAATTCTCACTATATAAATAAGACATAGAGGCCCAGGGTTTTCAACAATAGGAAAAAGAAAATATAATGAGTTGAATGTGGGACAAAAATTTGAAACCTGTCCTAATTATTACAAACTTGGTCCTTTATTCACAGTATCTTAATGTTAATGAAAAGTAATCTGTATATTTTAATTTCATGGTCCAGGTAATTCAGATGAAAGTATTGCAGATCTCATTATTAATGACCACTCATGAATATTATGACAAGAATTAGTTTTTGCCCTGTGGTTACACTTGGGCTTTTACATCCAAGCTGGCCTTTAATACCTTAAACTCTTTTCTTGGCTGAGAAGAAAAATATCAGGAAAAAAATACAACCATAGAAAAAGTTTAAAAATTATAATGTTACCCTACCAAAAAAAAAAAAAAAAAGGTTTATGCTACTATTCTGAAATCTAGGACTTTAGCACATGTATCCATCATTTAAAAATCTTTTTTATACAAATGACAACTTCAGGGAGCCAAAGTCTGGGAAAGTCAATTACTCTTAGGAACTCTCCAAATGGGAGAGTAGCCAAGCTTTACACCAACTGGGAACTATTAGGTGATGCTGAAATTTGCACCTTTTTTCACTATTCAAGCTCTAGGTAATATCAATGAGAAAATGTCCCTTTCAAATTCACCTATATATGGAGGCCAGGTTATGTCTAATGACTGTTTCAAATACGTGGCTTAGTATCTCAAACAGCCATAAATTTTCTATAGTACTCTAATTTCCATGGGTGGTCCTATTTGGGTTAGGGTGGACACTTAATTATTTTATCCAAAAGACAGTCCTGAACATTTTAAAAGTAGAAACTATGCCAAAAGAGTCAAATCATTCCCAGTAATGATGAGTACATGGCATGTGATATGAGGTCTAGCAGTATTCATCTAACAAAGCATGTTTAGAAAAGGAGAGAATGAAATGGGCGTGCAACACTAAATACAAGAGATGGCTGGAAAGGTCTCTGGGAGTTCTGGCATTCATGAAATCCTTCCAATTTTTTCCATTTTAATAAAATATTTCAAGTTTATTTTCTGCTGTTTTAAATCACATTATGCCTTACTTATACAAAAATCTAGTAAGATCAGGAAAGAAAATCTACTGCATAATGTAGTAAGTACAATAATAGGAAGACAAAAAGAGATCTGTGGGACTTAGGACAGAATTCTCTATCTCACCATTGACAGAATCAGTATTAACCAAAGAGATGTGGTGCTAAATGTTTTTGTTTCATTTTGTTATAAGTTTATTTATTTAACATTTTTTCTGGAGGCAGTTTGGGGATGTAGGTGGTGAAGGATACAACATAGGCTCCCATGGTGGTTTAGAAAGAACATAAGCATAAGAACATAAGAAAGAACATAAGAACATATGGAGTCTGAAGTGCGAGAATGTTAGAAATGATGCACAGTGGTTAAAGAGAAGGTTCATTTTGAAGAGTGAGAGGAGATACGACTTCAGGACACTATCAGATCTCTCATTTGTATGCAATGCAGCTCAGTTGTTATCAGGTTAAGGAAAAGAGCTCACTTACTTGAAGGTTTTAGGCACAAATCTGGGTTAAGCCTGGTTGACCCATCTGGCTCCATACTAATTCCTTCAAAGGAGGATCCTGGTAGCTCCAGATGAATCTGGCATAGAATCTCATGGAAAGTTGTGCAGGTGGCCTCAGTGATCAGTTTAGAGATTGACACATGTCCCCAAACAAGTCATCCCAGTCCTCCCTGAGACTTTTCAAACAATAGATCCAAAACCCTCTTGCATTGAATATCAAGGATACGTGAAGCTGGGAAGGGTTTAGCCACATTACCATGTAGAGAAATAGGCTTCAGAAGGTGAGTAAGAAACCATGATATAGAAAAAAAGGAGAGCTACAAGAGGATGGGAACACAGGACCAGTTTCATTAGAATCAATGTACCATCTCCATCTGAGGTAAGATCCAGCACATCCTATTAAGTGTTGTGACCTTGTAAAATCCCATTTGTTTCTTATTTCATGGGCATTAAGTTTTTTTCATCTGCAACTGAAAGAATAGCAATTATACTGTAGGTACTGAGGAGGGGCCCAAATATGATTCTCTGTTGAATACATATGTTTTTAGGATGGCTAGACAGCATCTTACATATTTTGGACATGTTGGCAGGAGGGATCCATCCCTGGAAAAGTACATCATGTTTGGGATAGTGGCAGGTCAATGAAAAGAAAAAAGGAAAACCCTCCACTAAATGGATTGACACAGTGTCTGAAATAACACACTTAAATATAAATAAAATTGTGTACCTGGCACAGAATCAGGGAGAGTTTCATTCTGCTGTACATAGGGTCACTTTGAGTTGGACCCAACTCAACACCACCTAACAATAAAAACGACTTGGCTAATTATGCTATCAAAAGCATTTAGAAGGTAGGAGACAACATAAATACAATGGATCAATATGTATGATTTTATAGATGAGACAACTGAGGAGTAAAGCTGAGAGATGGCTTGACTCATGTAAACTCAATTACTAGCAGACCAATCACTTGATTTTATGAGGTCATGTTATTTAAAAACTTTATATGTGTGTTATTAATTGCATATGATTATATATGTGTGTGCACATGTATTTCAATAGTGTGTATGTACTTATGTTATATGACATATAGATAGAGAGAGACCCATACATTTAAAACGCAATGCAATTAGCCTTACCTATCAATGACAGCTTCACTTGACTTTGGTTGCTTTGCACAGTGTATGAACTCTCTCACATCAGAAAGACTAGAATAAATGCATGAGAACACTGGAATGATCTCATTTAGCTCCTTTGCTTGACCCAATACCGCAGCGGAGAGTGGCTGAGCTCAGGAGTAGAAGCACTGAGAACAATCCTCATAATATCTTATCTATATCTCTTATCAATGATTTAATGGCTTTTGCTTTTCTTGTTTTTCTCTTTTATATTTAGTATGACTAACCCAAGTCCAGGTGATGAATTAAGTTCACTGTCTAGGGCATTAGATCATTGCAGGTAGCTGGGTATCATTTCTTTTTCTCCCACTTTAAGTGGCAGACTTGGTTCAGATTTGGAAGCAGTGGGGCTTTTCTCTTCTCATTTAAGCTGCTTATGATTCAGGAGACTGACAAGAATTTAACATTAGTAAGCCTCTGGCAATGGGAACAGCACTTCTTAATGCTCAGCAGTTAACACCAAAAAAATCAGCACTTAAGAATGGAATCAAACTGTCCTTTAACAATGAGAGGTTATGATGATATCCTAGTTGTACTTTCTTTCTGAAAGATTTAACGGCAAATCTCCTGACCCAATTACATGAGGAAGAAACAAAGAAATTCAAAATCTTATATGTTCCATGTTCTCATTCAAAAGCTAACCAAAGTAAGACAAACAAAAAAAGCAATCTAAAATAAAATTTTTAAAGCTCCAAACAAACTAAAAATATTTAGAAATTGGTATTATCCAAAAAAAGGAAACTTTTTAGTTTAGTGAAAGAAATAATAATTTTAAAATAAAACATGATAGAATAAAAATATACTAGCCATTGGGTCAAGATGGTGGATTGATAACACCCTGCAAGAGAACTAATGAAACAGAAAAGGTAAAATAGTGAAATATGAACTTTATATTGGACAGAGAAAAATAATACAGAAAAAAATCAGGGTCCATAACAGAGTTGGGTACATAGTCTCAATTACAGATAAAAAGGGGTAAAAACAATGCAAAAGACAGAGTGATATCACCATCAGAAACATGCTGCCAAGTGTCTTAAGTGGGAAGAGAAAACCACTACCCTAACAGAAGAATAATAGGAACCTGCACTATCAATCAGGCTGGAAACAAACAGGAACCAATCACTGAACAGAGGCTCTGGGAACACTGTGCAATAGTCACTCAAATAAAAGGTGACAGTAGAAAGTAACATAAGCAGATTGGATGAAGTAGGAAACAGACTATCACGGACAAAAGGAGAGGTTGAACAGCTTATGTATGTAGATACCAAGGGGAAAAAATAAATGAAAGAATATGAATATAGTTTTCAAAAGTTATTTGATAAAATGAAATGATATACTGTATGAATACAGGTGATACAAGAAGGAGCTGAAACTAAAAGTAAAGGCACAAAAAAACCTATGCAAAGAAATAAAAGATGGAAATTTCCTAAACCTAAGAGAAGAAATAGTCACACAAACCATAAAGGCACTCAGAATGACAAATGGATTAGACCAGAACAAATCCTCTCCATAGCACATTATAGTTCAAATGCTAAAATAACAAAGAAAAGAAAACAATTTTAAAGGCTGCAAGAAAAAAACTTCAGCTCACCAACAAAGGCAAACTCATCAGAATAATACCAGATGTCTCAACCACAACCCTAAAAGCAAGGAAAGCATGGGCTGATATATTCAAGTCCTGAAAACAAAGAACATCTGGTCAATAACACTACAATGAACAAAATTATTATTTAAAAATAGGAGATATTTGGACTTTCCATCATAAATACAAAATTTAGCAATTCATGACCAACAAACCAGTACTACAGAGGTTGCTTAAGGAAATACTACACATAGAAGAAGAAAAACAAATGCAAATGCAAGACCACAAGAATGAATAAACCCATGAGAGGAATGCATGAAGAAATCAAACTAATAAAGTAGCAAGGAAATCCAACAAAATACACCAACAATACCCTTAAATGAACATGAGGTAAAGTAAAGAACAAGCAACATACAAACCCAAGAGACAACCAAAAAAGCCATGAAAAACAGCAAACTCTTCTCAATAATTATTCTAAATATCAAAGGTCTTAACTTATCATTTAAAAGAAACAAATTGGCCAGCTTAATCATAAAACAAAATTTTTTGATATGTGCGATTCCAGAGACTAATGTCATGCAGAAGGGCTGACCTAGGCTGAAATTAAAGGTTGGAAAACAATACAGTACGTATGTGGAAACGAAAGAAAAACAAGGGCAGTGATTATAATTTCTGACTAGTTTGACTTCAATCCTAAATTAATGAGAAGGGGCACAGAAGGCCATTACATATTAATAAAGGGAACAATCAACCAAGAGGACATAACAATAGTTTATGTCCAAGAGGACATAACAATATTTATACACCAAACACCAGTGCACCTAAGTTCATAAAACAAAAATTGCTGGCAATAATAAGACACACAAGTCCAGGCACAATAATTATGGGAGGCCACAGTACCCCACTGTGTTCAATAGACAGTTCTTCAAATCAAAAATCAACAAAGAAGCTACAGACTTAACATTGTAGACCAAGTAGACCTCATAGAAGTCAACTTAACATTCCATCCAATAGAGGCAGAATATGGATTCTTCTTTTCACCATATGGAACTTTTTCTAAAATAGACCAAATTTTAGTCAACAAAACTTTATTCTACATTTACTAAAAGAAAAATTGAAATCATACCTTATAACAATGGAATAAAACTAGAAAGCAATATCAAGGAAAACTACAAGAATATTACAATAAGTGGAAATTATATAACATAATTTTGAATAATCAATGGCTCATTGAAGAAATCAGAAAGGAAATAAAAAACTTCCTTTAACAAATGATAATGAAAACATAATTTACCAAAGTCTATGAGATACAGCAAAGGTAGCTCTATGAGGGAAGTACTCAGCCATGAATGCCTACATTAAAATGATAGAGCAGACCTATTTAAATAACTTTATGATTAATCTTAAGGCACTAGAAAAACACCAAGTGAACTCAAAACTTGCATGCAAAAAGCAACTAAAAGCAAGGCAGAGATTATTGAAATCAAGATTAAAAAAATACAGAAAAGTAATAAAACCAAGAATTAATCCTTTGAAAAGTTAAACAAAATTGACAAACCCTTATCCAAACTCCATTAAAAAGAGAGAAAATACTCAATAAAATTAGAGATGAAAAAGAGGTCAGAACAACAGATACTAATGAAATGGAGATTATCAGAGACTACTTTGAGCACTTGTACTCGCAAAAAAAAATACAAAAGAAATGGATACACTTCTTTAAACTTACGACATACCAAAATTAAATCTTGGACATATAAATAAATTAAACAGACCTATAACAAGCAATGAAATTGAGGCAATAATAAAGATCCCCCTGAATTCTATCAAAATTGTAAAAAGGAATTAATACATACTCCTCTCAAACTATTCCATAAAACACAAACAGAAGATACATTAACAAGTTTATTCTATAAAGCCAGTGTCACCCTGATACCAAATCTAAGAGACTATAAAAAAGAAAACTATAGGCCAATTTCCCTGCTGAACATTGATACAAAAATTCTTATTATAATTCTTGCAAATCAAATGCAACAACACAGTAAAAAGATTAAACACCACGACCAGGTGGAATTCATTCCACAAATGCTAATCTGGTTCAACATATGCAAATCTATTAATGTAATTCAGCATATCAAAGGATTATTAGACAGAAGTCATGTGATCATCTAAATTGCTAGTCAAAAAACTTTTGATGAAGTTTACCCTCCCTTCGGGATAAAAGTCCTGAGGAAACTGGCAATAGAAGGAACATATCTCAACATTGTAAAGGCTGTATATGACAATGACAAACTAGAGCCAAAATTATACTAACTGAGGAAAAATTGAAAGTATTCCTTCTAAGATCAAGAATAAAACAAGGATATCCACAATCTCCCCTCTTATTCAATATAGTGATTGAAGTCCTTACCAGAGCAATCAAGCAAGAGAAAGAAATAATAGGGAATAAAAATGTCAAATTATCCATACTTACAGATGGCATTATGCTATACTTGTTGTTGTTGTTGTAGTTGTTAGGTGCCTTCGAGTCAGTATCTGACTCATAGCAACCCTCCTGGCCTTGCCAGCACAAACCTTGCTATGCTAGTTGTTGTTGTTGTTGTTGTTGTTGTTGTTGTTGTTAGGTGCCATGGAGTCGAGTCTGAATCATAGCGACCCTCATAGGGTTGACTGTTTCAGTGATTGCCTTGGAAGTGGATTGCCAGGTCCTTCTCCCATTTTTGCGGTGCTGGGAATTGAACTCCGGACCTTAGAGACTGCAGTGCAGTGCTCTACCAACTGAGCTAAATCCCAGCACATCCTATACTTAAAGGACCGTAAAAACTCCTCTTAAAAATTCTTTCAACTAATTAGCTCCTTTGGCAAAGTAGTGGGATATAAAATTAACACTCAATAATCAGTAGCATGCCTTTATACTAATAATGAATAGAAAGTTAAAAAATCCAAAATAACAGACCAGTTCATAAAAGCCACCAAACATTTAAATATTTAAGAATCAATATAACCCAAGATCCTAAAAACCTTTGCAATACTCACTTCAAAACACTAATGAAAGAATCACAGGAAATACTAGAAGATGGAAAGATCTCCCTGGTTCATGGATTGGAAGAATTAATATTGTAAAAATTGCTATAATGCCAAAAACAATCTACACATTCAATGCAATCCCCATCAAATTTCCAATGATATATTTCACAGAAATAAAAAAATCCCAAAATTTATATGGAAGCATTAAAGACTTCATGTAGCCAAAAGAATCCTAAACAACAAAACCGTGCAGGAGGCATCACAATACCTGACTTCCCACTTGTGTACAGGGCCATAATAGGAAAAATAACTTGGTATTGGCACAAAACAGGCAGGAAGGTTAATGGAACAGAACAGAAGACCCAGGCATTCACTCATTCTACCATAGCCACCTGATCTTTGACAAACATGCAAAAAGCATACACTGGAGAAAAAATAGTTTTGTCTTTTTTTTTAACAAATTGTGCTGAGAAAATTGGATATCCATATGTAGAAGAATGAAAGTAGACTCATACATCTCAATCTGTATGGAAATCAACACAAAATGGATCAGAGATCTCAACATAAAACTGGAAATCTTAAAACTAAAGAAGAAAATACAGAAAACACATTCCAACACACAGACATAGGAAAGTACTTCCTTAACAAGATTCCAATAGCCCAGGAAACTGCATGAAGAAATGTCAAATGGGATTAAATAAAACCAAAATGTTTTGTACAGCAAAGGAAACAATTGAGTAAAAGGAGAGGCCACAGATTGGGAGAAAATGTTTGTATCTTACACATCTGACAGAGGATAAATTTCTTGGATATACAAAAATCTCAAAAAAAAAAAAAAAAAGAAAAATAAACACCAAAGTAACAAATAATCCAATAAACAAATGGGCAATGGAACTGAAGACAGTTCCGGGTGTGGTGGCTTATACTTGTAATTCCAGCAATTTAGGAGGTGGAAGTGGGAGGATTGCAAGTTTGAGGCCAGAGACAGCCCATTTAACTTAATGTGACCCTATCTCAACAAAAAATGTAAAAAAGTTGACTGAGGATGCAGATCAGTGGCACAGCACTTGAAAAGCAAGTGTAAGGCCCTGGGTTCTAGCCCACAAAATCACAAAATAAGAAATACAAATGAGTAATAAACACATGGAAGACTGTTCACTATCCCTAACCAGTAACAATGACCAGTACCAACAAAACAAATAGTAAATGCTGGTGAGGATACACAGAAAAGTGAACAATTTAACATTGCTAGTGGGACTGTAAATTAGTTCAGCCACTGTGTAAATCAGTATAGAAGTTCCTAAGAGAACTAAAAATAGAACTACCATATGATCTGGCTATACCACTTCTAGGAATATACCCATAAGAAGATAAGTCATCCTATCACAGGGACACCTGCACTTCCACATTTAATGCAGCATTCTTCACAATTGCAAGACTGTGGAATCAACTCAGTTGTCCATCAACAGATGATTTTATTAAAAATATGGCATACATACACAAGAGAATATTATTCACCAATAAAGAAGAATGGAACTATGTCATTTGTAACAAAATGAATGGAACTAGAAATCATCATTTTAAGTGAAATAACCCAGACTGAAAATGTCTTCACGTATATGCATGAGCTAGATCTACCTTAAGGAAAATATATACATATACATATGTATACACACGCCGGCAGCCATAGCACTGTGGCAACTGATCCCGTCAGATCGTGGAAGCTAAGCAGGGTCAGGCCTGATTAGTACTTGGATGGGAGACTCCCTGGGAACACCAGGGGTTGTAGACTTGGGAGAAGGACCCAGCAACCCACTCCCCAAACAATCAGCCAGTGAAAACCCTATGAACAGCAGAGAAGCACTGATAGTAGTGCTTCGTCTGTTGTGTTTAGGGTCGCTATGAGTCAGATACCAACTCAATGGCACCTAATAACAACAACAACAACATGTACACACACACACACACACATTCATACTTATCTAAGATTGGAAAATACAAATTGAACCAATATGAGGGAAAAGGAGACTAGAAGGAGTCAGCTGATAATGGGGAAAGTAAGAGGAAAGGGGAACAATCTTGAGGGGTAAAGAGAGAAAAAATGCAAAATATAGAATTCAGCCCTACAGAAATCAAAAAAAAAAAAAATCATGCTATAACTCAAAATTACATGGAATTTTCATTACACATTCATCAGAATTTCTCCCTTTTTTCTTTTTCTTTTTTGATTTTTTCTCTTAAATGTTTGAGATGAAATTCTAAACAATCTTAACTTGATAATTAATGAATATATAAACTGAATTATCACTGTGTCCTATAAATATGTATAATTATCTACCTTATCTAATACTTCATATCTTTTGTTTTATAAGTCCTATTATTCCATTTTTCTTATTATTTATCACTACCTACTGAATGATTATGTATTTTATTTATATATCATAGTACTCTAGATGTTGTCCCCAAGAAGGTAAATCCACAAGAGCAGGAAATTTGTATATTTTGTCTACTGTTATATTCCCAGTTTCTATATGAATGCCTGCTATATAATTGTTAATTAGTGAATAGTTATTGAATGATACAAATCACTTTTTTCTTCTCATGGTAAATAAAATAGATATTACTAGCTATGATTTTATCTGAAAAAGAAAAATGAATGTCCAAAGGAATTATATAATTACTCCAAACATCAGGAAACATAAAGAAGTGCTCTGAGAAGTGATGAGCTGAACAGGGTGAGAGGCCACCAGACAGAGCTGAAGGCTGTGCAAGGAGAAGAAAGCTCAGACAGAGGATGCTGGGCTCACAGGAGCCAGAGTGAAATCCAGACAGATCCTAGAAGGAATCCAGATCCTAGGATCTGGATCCAGAAGGAGTTCCTGGAGAACTGATGTTCAGGAAGAATGTGTATGATCAGGCGGTGGTGATTCAAATCCCAGAAGAAATAAAGAAGTAGATGTGTTTTAAAGACTTTGCATCATCACGAAGATGCTTACTGAAATGTGGCTGCCATTAACACCAATGACTAAGCCTCCAAGGACAAGGAAACACTGAGATTTCCAATAAAAATCGCAATGTTCTATTAGAATAAATAAATCATAGCTCCAAGAAGGAGAAAGCCTGGATGTGATAGAAATAACCTTCACAGAGGAGCCACTATGCCCCAAACCGGGCAAGTCTCCCCACATACCATTTCTATTTCTTCTGCAAACCTCAATGTCAAATGAGGAAACAGATTCCCAGAAGCGGCAAAATGTGCTCAAGGTGAACGCGGTGAGTGACTTGTGGAGGGCCGACATGAGGCCAGGCTTCTAGACCCCCTCCTGGACTTGCATTCCATCAGTCCTATTAAGGGAGACTTTTTAAAAGATAGGAGATAAATGAATACAGAAACATACATACATAAATGCATAGACAAGTGCCTATGAATATTTTTGTGGCTCAAATAAGCAAACCTGAAACTGAGTTAGCTTTGCTTATCCTAGGAGAACAATATGAACTATTCAAAATCACTTGTGACATTGAGTTCTGGGTATGAATTAAGCAGAATTAAAACAAATTTGCCCAAGTGAACTTGGATGGGCTATTTTTTCCTACCTAGGAAAGTTTGAAGGATAATGAATTTTTGAGAATAACACATGACAGTGAGCTCATAATTTATTATATTTAAACAAGATATGTGACTTTGCCAATTAGCTCATTGATTCATTTACTGATTACTCAGAATTATGTCTTAAAATAACACTCTGTTTCATACAGCTTTATTTTTATCTTCTCAATTATATGTGGACTATAAAAGAAATAACACCCTTTATAAATTTTGGAAATTAGAGAAAAATCCATAAATTTACTACCCTCAAAATCCTTTCTTTTAGATGATTAATCATGTTATCAGCCAAATTGGCATAAATTTATTTATCAGCTAACATAAGCCAACAAGCAGATATATAGCACTTATTCTGAGGTTACACTATATAGGGATAACTCATTTAATCTTATGAGAAATTCAATGTGCTACTGTATTTTCATTTAATAATAGCAGAAACTGAGGCAGAAATGTTAAATAATTGTCCAAGAGTATACAACTTGTACATGTATTGCACTGGACTAGAGATTTTGGAGAATTAAAAAATTGTATGGTTGATGCATCTTTTGTCTTTAAAAATGAACTCAAATATCTGATTATTGTATGAATGAATAGATGTGTGGATGAGTGGATTAGTCAATCAAGTAATTAATAAAAATGTTAAATAACATGATTACTGTATGACCAAATGTTATCTTTGTAGTTGCTGAATTGAAATTCTTTGAAATCTACTGAGAAATAAATACAGAGCAGAATTGAGGGAAATTAAGTAATTTTGAGCCTTAGAAAAGCAATCTAATTAACTCAAACAAATATGTATTATTCACACAATGCTTAAGAGCCATTGGAATAGGTCCCAGGGATATAGAAAAAATGTGATACATTTTGCTGTTCTCAACATCTTTCTGGTGGGTGAGGAAGATTTGTAAACACATCACTTCAAGGGGTTTGGTGTAGGCAATAACAGAATACAGATAAGATGTGGAAGTGTTATAGAAGAGAAAGACAAGGCTGAGTGCTTTGATAAATGTTGATGGAAAATTCATATGGATAACATTTGTAATTAAATTCAAATTGCCATTCGGGGTGAAGAGACCTCACTCCTGCATCCCCATGCTTTAAATTTGTTCAAATTCTTCCTTTAAACTTCAGTGAACATTGCCACTAAGTGCTGCATATAACATCCCATAAACAGGAAATGGATGTGAGCTCAGTTTTCTGTGTTCATAAAGCCAAATGATTTTGATGTTGTTAGAGTAAATTAGTGCTTTAGGATTATTCCTTTAACTTGAAAAATATGTAAATCCCAAATTTTCACATGGATGTTATCAACAAAAACTGCTGATCTCTTTTCATTACATTTCAAAACTACACCAACAGGACCTCTGTTCTAAAATAGGTGTTTTGATAACTCTCTGCTTTTTCCCTGGTGGATCTGTTCATGTACATTTGGCTATTATCTATCTTTGAGGAGGGTGAGAGACAATTTGAGATTTCACAGGTTAAGTTGAGATACCTAAAGGACTCAGAACAAATGTCAAGTGTAACACACATCTAAGAACACAATTACTTGCTTAATGACTCATAATGCATGCCAGGATGGATGGGAATGTTAAATACCTAAAATGCAGATTTCAAAGAATACAACTACCACAAAAGTATTGCCACAGCCACTTCTAACCATATTGTCTGACAAGGTCCAGATATGGGAAAGAGAGGTTCAAGGAACTCATCTTCCAAGAAATTGATGGGGATGAAGAAAAAGAAAATGTGCTTTTTGCTTTCTAGAATAGGATTCCTGCTTCTAATTATTATTATGATTACTTTATGTTTAGGACTAATACTCATAACTAATATTGTATTAAACTCTAATGAAACAAATGCTGAGAGAATGACACGACTGAGGGAATTTGTAAATGAGTTAGAAGTAATGACCTCCAATTGTAAAGGTTATGTGGACAATATTTTAGTTAAAGCTGACCAGCAACTTCCACTCTGGAACTCAAACATTAAGTGATTTATGCTTCACCTGCAACAGGCTGAGTTGTTAGCCCCTACTTGGACTACAGTGGGCCCACCTATGATAGCTAAGGTTTACAGAGAAAATATAAAACAATCAAAAGAAGACACAGGCCTATTCCCACAGTACAAAAGCCTCCTTGACAATTTTAACACAGAGACGTGCTTATCTAAGGCAGACCTTGGTTCCCAACTAGAGAAAAAAAAAGTAAAGGCTGCTGTTCTGGTCAGCCTGACCCCCCACTGCTATTATGACTGCCAGGTGTGTGTAAAACTGCACGTATTCTTACTACTTGCATGACCTAAGCCTAGAAAGACTGTATAAAAAATGAGCTATCCAAACAATAAACACAACAGATCCACACTGCCTCTGAGCTGTTGTGTTTCTGTTATCCACTGCTGCTGACTCCTCATCCGCCTTCGGGAAACCCTGGATCCTTAGGCTGTAGTCATGGGACTGCGGCAAAGTATGTACATGGAAGTCGAAGGATTTTTACCAGTCATCAAAAAATGCTATGAAGAATTTTAAAAAGTTAAAAAAATGCTATGAAGATAAGTGAAATGAGGATTCAAACATTCTAGGAATTAAAATTTGAAATTCTAAAATATCCTAGACAATATAGGGACAAAACGAGAGTGATACGGAAAAGAATTATCCGTGAGACTCAGTCATGTCAAATGCTATGCTAAGATTACTTTCAGTTATTGAACCAATTGGGTCCTTCTTTGACACTACAAAGCTCATTTATAAATCAATTTTGTGGCATTTGGAGGGGGTAAAAGTGGAGTAGAAGAATGCTATTTTTGGTTTTGTAATTTATTTTCATTTTTTATTTTTTATTTTTTGCTATACTGGGGCATTGAAGCCATGGTCTGGTGCAGACTTCACAAATGCTCTACTACTGACTTACATGCCCCACCCCCAATCCCTTTTCAAGTTTTATATCTTGAGACAGAGTCTTCCGAACTCATATAGCCTACCTCAGGCCTTGAAATCACAATCCTACTGCCTCTGCCTCCCATGTTGCTGTGATTACCAGCATGTGCTGCTAAGCCCAGGAGGGGATATTTTTTGGCTACTACGAATTTTCAAGCAAAACTTTTATGATGTCGTCTACAAGGCTTGGAATCTGATCTCTACTTGAAGACATTTTCATTTACACATAAAGAATAATGACACACAATATTTTCTACAACTTGGATATGCTTATTTCATGTCAACATGGCACATGTATGTGGCTCATCTCTAAATCAATCTGGATAAATAGCAATAATTTACCGTTGGATAAATTAATTAACTGGAACTGTTTCTTCTCCACAGACACAGAGTCTCTCCTTTGCGTGCCAGATAATCCATAAAAACCAAAACAGATGCCCACAAAGGTCATTAAAATTCTACCTCTTAAGACAGAAGACCAGGTAGGAATTTTTGTTCAGCTCAAACGGGTATGCCATATTTTGGACATACATTTTTTGTACACACATATATTGTATATATGTATATTTGTACATACATATATTGTAAATATATACATTTACAATAGAAATTTGTAAATCTTATTTCTTCTGGAGAAAGTTTGGGATTAGGATATAGCCAATTCATCCCATTTTTAAAAGAACTCCCCATCAATAATCCATCTGGTGACCACCTTCAATGTACTTACTTTTTCTGTCTTCAGCATCATATTCTTTAAAATAGGATTTAGGAACATCTACTTTTCAAAGTGATACCTAATTGATTGATTGGTGTAGAGTTCATGTGCAGTGACTCCCTTTCTGTTTCTGTTCAGTATAGTGATTTTAAAGTCCTTTCAATTCACAAACTAGGAAGCAAAGGCCCCTAGTGTCTAAGAATCCTTGAAATGCTTTCAGAGCAATGGAATTGTGTAGACATATGGGATCCTAGCCAGGGATTTGTTTATAAGCCATTTATACTCTTCTGAATAGATTGAATGGACTCTAGTTTATTTAGAGCTAACTAAGACTATGACAAAGCAATGGGGATCAATCTTGGTTCAGGAAATGCACAGTGCACCTTGTGGCCTATCCCTGCTAATCTTTTACCCTCCACATTGTACCTTTTTGTCTATGTAACATCTTTGTTTACTTATTCTTCAACAAGATAAGAAAGGTGAATCAATATAGCTCCTTTCTAGACTTCTACAGATAAAAAAAGCACTAAATTATACCTTTGGGAAATGTCATAGTAGTTCTATCCTGACCAAAATTTCCTTTGTTCATGTTTTCTTCAAGCATTCATGCCTTTTTTCCTGAGAGGGGAGATGTAACTTGTTTAGGTAGTAATAAAATCTTACAGGACAATGTTTTTGCAATGTGTCTGCACTTGACAAAAGAACTTTGGAAGAACATGGAAAACAATAGAATTCATTATCCAGCCCTGAATATTTTTGTAAGGTTTAATGAAAACTCAGAAGGCAAAGTGTTCTCATGTCCTGAGGTAGTTTTTTCTGTCAACTCAGTACCCTAAGCCTCTTGCCACACCAGGTGGTAAATACAATTCATTAACCAATCACCTATTCAGAAAGCTCATTGCTTATAAAGACTTCTTAAAAACTACTGTACATTCCTACACATTCATGCCGATTTCAGTTTCCACATCTCCAGGTTTTGAGTCAACATAATGTCTTTATCTCTCCAAAGAAGAAGTGAAACTACAGAAAAATATCTACATGCAAAACAAACAAACAAACAAAACCCACACTAAATATATTGTCTGATTATCTAGATCTATAAGACACTTGGCCTGCAGCCATACCACTGTGGTATCTGATCCCATCAGATCTCAGATGCTAAACAGGGTTAGTACTTGGATGGGAGACCACTTAGGGATACCAGGTGCTATGCATTTGGGAGAAGGACCTGGCAGCCCACTCCCAAAAAATAATCAGTCACTGAAAACTCTATGAATAAAAGAGAAGTACTAACAATATTCTTTCACCTATTGTGTGTAGGCTCACTATGAGTCGGACACTGACTAGAAGGCACATAACAACAACAACAACATAAGATACTTGGATATAGAAAAAGGTTTTACTGATGGACATAATACCAGTATAAAATGTGTAATATTATTCACTTACATATTTATGATATTTGAGATATATGTGATTCTAAAATTCAATGGGAGTCAGACCAACTAGGTATAAGCACTACTTTTAATAAAAGTGGCATGTTTTTCATAAAGTACATTTTTCTCTCAGAATGTCACATTCCCTTCTTTATCCTGCCACCAATCCATGCTAGGCCTTCCTGGAACCACCAGTAATATCCCCAGAAACAAGGCCATATAATTCATTGGAGCACCAGGATCCAATCCACAATCATAACTCAACCAATAACCACCAAATATCAAATGTGTCCCCTGCCATTTGCATTCTTTCTTCTTTCCTCTGTGACTATGGAAGAACTATTTTCTGTATTGCTTTTCTACTGCTGCATAATAACTTTAAGGTATTGATACAACAAAAAAGCCTTAGTATCTGACAAGGAGATATCTCATCCAATGTTTATCACAACATTACTCACAAGAGCCAAGATATGGAATGAACCGAGGTGACCATTGGCCAAGGAATGGTTAAGGAAAATGTGATATATCTACAAAATGGAATATTTTCAGCCACACAAAAAATGAAATCCTATCATATGCAGCAAAATAAAGGGAATTGCAGGAAATTGTTTTCATTGAAATAAGCTACTCACAGAAAGGCAAATACCGCATGTTCTCATCCATATATTATTGTTGTTAGGTGCCATAGAGTTAGGTCCAACCTATAGGGACTCTATGTAAAACAAAATGAAACACTCCCCAATTTTGTGTCAGGCACATCATCTTTTTTATGTTTAAGCCCATTGTTGCACCCACTGTATCTATCTAGTTGAGAGTCTTCCTTTTTTTTTGACCTTCCATTCTCTCAAACATGGTGTTCTTCTCCAGGGATTTGTCCTTCCTGACTATATGTCCAAAATACATAGGACATAGTCAAGCTATTCTTGCTTTCCTATGAATAGTAGAAAAACACTGGCAGATATACTGCCAGAAAATGAGCCTCTCACATTGGAAGATACTCAAAAGACATCTGGGGAATAACTGCCTCCTCAAAGTAGGGTCTACCTTAATGACCAAAATGGAGGAGAGCCCCAGGAACCTCCATTTGCTGATGCAGTATGACTCAAAACAAGGAAGAAAAACTATAAACATCCATTAATAATTGGAACATGGAATGTATGTAGTAAGAATCTAGGAAAATTAGAAATTATCAAAAGAGAAAGGGAGTACATAAACATTGACATTCTAGGCATCAGCGAGCTAATGTGGACTGGCACAGACCATTTTGAATCAGGTAATCATATAGTCTACTATTCCAGGAACAACAAATTGGAGAACATGAGGTTGCATTCATCATCAAAGAAGACATCTCAAGATCTGTCCTGAAGTATAATGTGGTCATTAATAGAATAATGTCCATATGCCTACAAAAAAGGCCACTTAATATAACAGTTACTCAAATTTATACACCCATCACTAAGGCCACAAATGATGATATGGATGATTTTTACCAGCCCCTGCAATCTGAAATAGATAGAACATGCAATCAGGTATACTGATAAATACTGATGACTGAAATACAATAGTCAGAAACAAAGAAGGCAACTCAGTAATTGGAAAATATGGCCTTGGTGACAGAAATGATGCTGAAGATTGCATGATAGAATTTTGTCAGACCAGTGACCTTTTCCTAGAAAACACATTTTTACTAACATAAATGGCAACTAGGCAGATGGAGTTCATCAGATGGAACATACAGGAACCAAATTGACTACATTTGTTGAAAGAGATGATGGAAAACCTCAATATCAAATGTCAGAACAAGATTGGGTGCTGACTGTGGATCATCCCATCAACTTCTCATATGCAAGTTCAAACCAAAACTGAATAAAATTAGAACAAATGTACCAGAGCCAAGATATGACCTTGAGTATATCCCACCTTAGTTGAGAGACTGCCTTAAAATCAGGTTTGATGTGTTACACACTAATGATAGAAGACCAAATGAGTTGTGGCATGACATCAAAGACATCATTCATGAGGAAAGCAAAACCTTATTAAAAAGACAGGAAAAAAAGAAAAGGCCAAATTACATGTCAAGAGAGACTCTGAAACTTATCCTTTAAAGACAAGCAGCTAAAGTAAGAGGAAGGTACAATGAAGTTAAGGAACTAAACAGAAGATTTCAAAGAGTAGACAAAATCATTCATATGTGGAAGCTAAAAAAATTAATCTCAAAGAAGAGAGTATAGAATAAGGGACACTAAAGGCTAGGAGGGGCTTGGATTTAGCTCATTGGTAGAGCGCTGCGCTGCAGTCTCTGAGGTCCCGAGTCTGATTCCCAGCACCACAAAAATGGGAGAAGGATCTGGCGATCCACTCCCAAGGCAATCCTGAAACAGTCAGCCATTGAAAACCCAATGAGGGTCACTATGAGTGAGTCAGATACCGACTCAATAGCAAACAACAACAAAGGCTAGGAATCATGAGTATCTAGAAAGAGTTTAAATAATGATTTTCAAAATAGAGGTAAATAGAAAGAATAAATTCTAATTTTTATAGGCAAAAGGCTGACTATAAAAATATATTTTAAGAGAAAATAGAATAGAGGAGTTTAAAGGTCAAAAACACAGATACAGACGCACACACACACACACACACACACACACACACACACACCCCACAATGATGAATATACAGAGATGGAAATTCTAGTGATTTCACCACTACACATTGTTTGCATATATTGAATCACCACTATGTATCCCATAATTATGTACAATTATTATGTTAATTATAAAAGAAAAATGGGTTGGACATTTCTTCTATTTCTTGATTAACCTAAAATAGTTATACGTGATAAAGACTGCCTAATTCTTAAAGTTTTATAAATATGTTACAGCCTTATAACAATTCCTTTGTAATTATTAGTGTGATTCAAAAACACACTGAATGTTTCAATTGTAGAAACATTATTGCAATAAAAAACACCTTTGCCCTCAATCTTCTCAAAATATTGCCCCGCACCCCTCGTTTTAAACACACTTATCCTATCATTCCTGCCACTTTGTGAAGCAGTTAGGGAATTCCTCTTTCATGAATGTCTTTAGTTGTGCTGCTGTGGGTGCCTCAATGTCATGAATTGATTCAAAACATTTACTCTTGATGGACATTTGACTTTGGGGAAAAGCCAAAAGTAACATCATGCCATTTCCAATGAGTAAGATGGATGAGGACACACGGCAGTGTTTTCATTTGGTGGAAATTGCCATACATGAAGCATTGTTTGTGGTCCATGATTTCAGGTCCCCTTAAAGCCATAGCGCACATTTTACTGACTGTACCCAACAAGTTGAGACTCATCATACATTGTTACTGAGATTCAATATGCCACTTACCACTTCTTGTATGGACAATCCATGCCTTTCCATTGGAGGGCACAAGACACCAGTATTCACAGTACTTTTAAAAAACACATCTCATATTTATGTTTTCAATTTGCATATGTCTTCTAAAATCATCTTGTTTTTCTGCCTAGTATTTCACTTAATTAGCACAGATATTTATATTCTTAAATGTAATTTATTTACTTTTTGCCATACCGAGAAGTTGAAGTGAGGACCTCATGTATATGAACCAAGCACTTTGCCACTGAGCCGCACTCTCGGTTCCTGCCCCACCACCTTTGTTTTATTTTTCACACCAGTCTCCTTAAGTTATGGAGGCTTCCTCTGGTCTAGAACTTGCGATTCTCCTGCCTCAGCCTTACAAAAGCTTGGATTACAGGTCTACAAACCAGTGCTTGGCTTGATATTCATATCTTTAAAATACAATTTTAAAAGATATTCACTTTAAAAATTCTTACCTTTCTTTCTCTTTCGAAATTTATGTCTTTTCTGTTTAATTAATTGTGAAAAAATTATCTCATTTAGCAGTTGTTTCAAAGTGATTAGGTTTAGATCTCTTTCTGTTTTATTTTCAATTTCATCAATGCTTATTCTATTTTATAATTTCCTTCCCTTTTAAAAATTGTCTTCTTTCTTATACCATTATATTTACTTTTTACCCTCCTAATCTTTGAAGAAGAAATCATCCCTCTTCCTCCTTCCTTTCCCACTCCTTCCAATTCTTCTTTTTCTTCATTTTGTCTTAATTCACTTGAGGACAGGCATTTATTCATTGATATTACTGTAATTGCATATTGCCAGTTTTGATGCATAATACTTTTAACTGTAACTGTGATCAAAATCATCACATTACATGTTTAAATAATATGTTCCAGGAGTTTTTGTGATCCAGTTCCATTTTGTTCAAAGGACATGATCTATGGAATTTTTATTTTTAGAAAGTAATTTAC